>JACCIY010001668.1:0-30388 GCA_025506505.1 Flaveria sonorensis
GATCTCTCCTCAGTGTGAACTAAGTGTTAAGTACCCTTACCCAGTCCTGCACTGATTTCAAGAAAGCAGAATCTGACTATAAACTCAAAATTGAAGAGTTAGAGAAACTATTTCTCCTTTAAAACATGAACATACAAACTACAGACTCAAATAAAGGATTTAATTTCTAAGTTAACTGAGGATCAAGCCCAGCTAGTAATAGCTAAGGCTAAAGCAAAGAAGTATGCTATTGAAGAGCATAACTTCAACCAATCATTGCATCATCCTCCCACTCAAAGGTGTGTTATCAACAAAAAGTGGGTTGGGACCCACTGAATTGCTCAACCACACTCTTATGTGTTTGTTAGATAGCAGATGTGGCACTCATGAATAAGAGGTTCCAACTGCTGACCCACTACCCAATGAGTAAAAGAATGATGCAACTATGGTGACCATCACAGGGAAGAATAAGGTAGAAAACCTCATCCCCCGCTGATGTCCTACCCCTTACCACCAAAGAGAGAAAGAACAAAATCAAGGCAGCAAAGAAAACTGCCAAGAAGGTGACTGAGTCTAGGATGAAGATAGATCCCAGATTAAAGGGTGTATTCATTTCAGCTGGATTCTAAGTGGTTAGAAACTCTGACCCAGGAAAGAAGTGTAGTACCAGCATTCCTATCCAACTGAAGGATCAGAAGTTAAAAGGGAAAGCTGTTGAAGAAAAGGAGTGCAAGAACCAACAGCCATCACGCCCCATCAAGAGTAACATTGAGTGCATAATCTGTGTCTACATAACCACATGGCTAAAGATTGTTACTACAATCCTGCAAGCACACATTATGCAACCAATGTTAAAAGAGAAGGAGTCAAGGAAGTTTCACATTTGGACCTGATCACATGGTCCTAGTGAAAAGGAAAGGAAAGCTTGTTTTTGAAGCTAAGTTGGTTTCGGAAGAGAATCATTCTTCCGAAGAAAAAATAGCTTCGGAAGACAATTGAAATCTTCCGAAATGAAAGTAGTCTCGGAAGAAGGTCATGCTACTCAATCCTCTTCAGGATCATCTACACTGGTCAACCATAGGATGGTATAGAAGAACAAAATAGATGTGTAGCCAGTACCTCTTCCTCACAAACACAATTGAACCCACTTGCCTATATTTTGGTTCAATTGAATCATCTACATTGGAAGAAGCCAAGACCAATAAGGCTTGGGTTTCCATAGTAACTAATCATCTCACTTCATGTGCAGGGACATCCATATGACAAGAATGGAAATATATGGATTGTGGACAGCGGATGCTCCAGGCATATGACAGGGAACAGATCTCTTCTTCAATAATTTGAACATTTTGATGGAGGTCCTGTTCAGTTTTGGAGGTGAAGCCAAAGGATACATTTCTGGTAGAGGTAGTGTATCTAATGGTAAGTTAAAAGTTGACAAAGTAAACTTTGTCAGACAGCTTGAACACAATCTGTTAAGTGTTTCTCAATTCTATGACCAAAAGCACCAAATGCTTTTCACAGAACATGAGTGCATTATTCTCAAACCCGGGATGACAATTCCTCAGGAATTGGTGCTTCTTAGATCTTCCAGGAGAGGGGATAAATACAAGCTGGACATGAACAATGCTTCCCCACTGGGTGAAGTATCATGCTTTTTTTGTCCAAGGACAATGGTGATGAGTCAACTCTTTGGCATAAAAGAATGTGCCATGTTAATTTTAAAACCATGAACAATTTAGTTAAAAATAATTTGGTACATGGTATGCCTAAAAAAGAGTTTTTCTGTAAGACAACTGTATTGCTTGCCTAAAAGGAAAAAAAACACAAGGTCACTCACAAATCCAAAGAAGTTAACTCTATCACCACTCCATTACACTTATTGCACATGGATCTTTTGGTTCCATAAGTATAATGAGTATTGGAAGGAAATCATACTGCCTTGTGATTGTTGATGATTTTACAAGATTCACTTGGGTATTCTTTTTAAGAACTAAAGATGAAACAGTTGAAACACTAAAATCTTTTATTCTTAAAATTGAAAATCAAAGGATCACAAAGTGAAAATCATTAGAAGTGATCAAGGAACTGAGTTTAAGATTCAAGTTATTACTCATTCTGTAACTCAAAAGGGATTGCTAGACAATATAGTGCTCCTAGAACTCCTCAACAGAATGGTGTTGCTGAGAGGAGGAACATGACACTTATTGAGGCTGCAAGAACAATGTTAGCTGATTCAAAGCTGCCTTAACTTTCTGGGCAAAGGCAATCAACACTGCATGTTATATGCAAAATAGAGTTCTCATTGTTAAGCCTCATGGAAGACCCTTTATGAGCTATGGAACAAGAGGCCACCGTTTATTGGCTTTCTTAGGTCCTTTGTTAGCAGGTGTACCATACTCAACACAAAGGACAATTTAGCAAATTTGCTAAAAAGTTGGATGATGCTATCTTTGTTGGATATTCCTCCACCTCTATTGCTTATAGAGTATATAATATCAAAACTCAATAGTTTGAGGAATCATCCAACGTTATTGTTAATGAGCACACTCCTTGTGTTAGAGGGAATGGACCTGAATACATTTTTGATTTAGAATTGTTTCCAAACTATTCTAAACCATCTTGTGAGAATGTTTCAGTTGAAAACAGGAACTCAAAGTGACCCATACGAAGATCAACTGTTTGAGCTACCCAGACCTATTTCTAGTTCTCCAAGAAGAAATGAAGAACAAGCTCTTACTGCTAAAGTACTGAAAGCATGGGTATCTCAGGAAACAAAGGAGCTTCAACAAATTGTCAACTCACTGAGCCTCATAACCCAGAAGTTGACAATTCAAGCACTCAACACCAAGCTGATGAAGATAGTGACATGGAGGAATAGGCAACTGTTGATGCTGCTTCACAGCATACTGACATTAATGATGTCACTCATTCATTTGATCAGTCCTCATTGAATGAATGTGAGACATTAGCTAGAGAAGGTGTTCGAAGTTCTGAGCAAAACTTCTCAAACCTGACCTATCTATGCAACTAGATGTGATTCCTAGGCTCAGGATACACAATACTCATCTAGCTGTAATATTATTAGGGATGTATCAGAAGGTGTGAGAACAAGAAGTCAGACCCATAATGGGAATGTATTCTTGTACTCATGCTTTCTCTCTGAAATGGAACCAAAGAAGGTGGAAGAAGCCCTCAAGGACAATAATTGGATTGAAGCTATACAAGAGGAATTACTTTAATTCAAGAGGCAAAAGGTATGGAATCTATGTCCTTTACCACCTGGTCAAGTCCCTATTGGCACCAAGTGGGTGTTCAGAAACAAAAGAAATGATAGAGGTTTGATCATCAAGAACAAAGCAAGACTTGTTATTCAAGGATACACACAAGAAGAAGGCATAGATTATAGTGATGTCTTTGCACCTGTTGCAAGACTTGAAGCTATGCAAATCTTCCTTGCTTTTACAGCATCCAAGAACTTCATGGTCTATCAACTTGATGTCAAATGTGCATTTTTGTATGGATTTATAGACAGAGAAGTCTATGTGTGTCAGCCACCTGGATTTGAAGACCCACAGCATCCCAACTATATGTGCAAACTGGATAAAGCTCTTTATGGGCTGCATCAAGCACCTAGGCTGTGGTATGAGACTTTGTCTCAGTTTCTCCTTAAAAACGGCTACACTAGAGGCACCATAGACAAGACATTGTTCATAAAGAAATCTGAGAAGGACATGCTGCTTATTCAAGTCTATGTCGATGACATCATATTTGGTTCCTTAAGTGACCAAATGTGCAAAGACTTTGAAAGCATCATGAAAAAGAAATTTGAGATGAGCTCAATAGGAAAGATGGATTTCTTTCTTGGGATTCAAGTGAAGCAGATGGAAGAAGGATTCTTTATTAATCAGTCTAAGTATGTCAAGGACATCTTAGAAAGATTTCAGATGAAAGATTGTAAGATAGCAAAGACACCTATACCCAAAAATCACAATTTATGTCCTGATTCCGAGGGGGAGGATACTGATCAGCATCAGTACAGGGCAATTATTGGATCTCTGATGTATCTCACAGCTAGTAGACTTGATATCATGTTTGCAACTTACATCTGTGCAAGATATCAGGCTGCTCCCAAGTGTCTCACCTAATTGCTGTCAAAAGGATTCTTAGATACCTCAAAGGAGCTCCCAAACTGGGTCTCTGGTATCCTAAGAATAAGGATTTCAATATCTATGGGTACTCTGATAGTGATTATGGTGGCTATAACATTAACAAGAAATCCACATCAGGAGGATGTCAATTTCTTGGTGGAAGGATTATTTCTTGGCAATGCAAGAAGTAATCATGTGTCTCTACATCAACTGCTGAAGCTGAATACATTGCTGCTGCGAGCTGCTGTGCTTAACTGCTATGGATTCAAAATCAGATGTTAGACTATGGATTCAACTTCATGAATACTCCTATCCATATAGACAACACGAGTGCCATTTCCATTACAGAAAGTCCAGTCAAGCACTCCAAAGCACATTGACATTAGGTATCATTTCATTCGAGATATTCATGAGAAACACTTGATTAGACTAGTAAAAGTTAATTCAAATGAACAGTATGCTGAATTGTCCACCAAAGCCTTTGATGAACAAAGATTTAAATACTTAATCATTGGGATGATTAACCTTGACTACTTTATTTTTCTTTTTGAAAACCTTTTAAAATGTGTCTTGTTTATGTTGTCTAATTACAATCTAAGCCCTGTTACTAAAGTTTTTCTTCTAAGTGGAAATTCTTCCGAAAAGAAATTTACTCCCGGAAGAGATCTTTATATCTTCCGAAGGTAATTTCTTCACTTTAGTATTCTATTCCGAAGAATCTTTACCCTCGGAAGCAAATTTGATCATAGATCAAATTTACTTCCGAAGGCTATTAACTTACTCTCGGAAGAAGTCTTTTCTCTCGGAAGCAACTTTTCCTTCGAAGAAAAATTTTACTGTGTAACAGAAACCTTTGGGCCCCACTGTGTAAAGATTAAGATCTTTTTGGAATATTTTAAATTATGTACCTTGCCGCCATACTCGAGTACACTCCCAAACTATCTTTTTACCCTATCGCATGGTCTTTTACCCCCTATTTAAAACTTCCGACTCTCTTTCTTTACCCTTTTTAACACCATTGAAACCTAATAATCCCATTATAATCTTCAATCTCTCTCAAAATTCCTTCAATTCAACCATACTTTCTTACAATGGCTCTCAATCCTTAACATAACCAAGTCGCCATCCTTGACTCTTCTAAGGATGCTGACTTTGCCCCCATCATCAATTTTCTATTTCACTCCACATACTTTACCACCCTCACCGTAAATCCTACCATATACTTTAATCACATGATTGAATTTTGGGCAAACGGTCGTTGTGAAACTCTGAACGATGAGAGGTCATCAGGTCGAGAATCAGCGGACAAGAGATCATTATTTCTGAATCCACCATCAGGGAGCATCTGGAGCTTCATGACGAAGGTGCCCGACTGAATTCCCCAAATCTGAGCTAGCAAACACATATACTCAGATGGGATATGGTAGTGAAGTGCCCAAGTCCACTGTCTACAAATTTAATTTCTCTTACAACTGGAAATTCTTATTGCACATCGTTCTACACTGCCTATCTAACAAATCAGGGGGTTGGGATCAAATATTATATGATCTGGGATGCCTAGTCCATGGAATGGTAAAAGGCCTCCGCTTCAACTATTCAAGGTTTGTGTTGAACAATTTGCGAGCAAATCTTACCAGGGATTCATTTTTCATGTATCCCCGGTTCATTCAGCATATCATAAACTGTGAACTGGACCAGAGTAGACTACAACGTGAACACACCCTCATGGTCCCACACATGAGGCTGGGTATCTTCAAGTCCTTGAAGAAGGTGTCCACTAATTTCACAGGGAGATTCATTGATCTTCTCCCAGGTATGCTTGAGCCAACGGCTCCTGGTGACATCCCTGCAAGCCCAGCAGGTGATGAACCCACACCAGACCTCCCCACTCAAATGCTAACTACTTCTTCCCACCCAATTAAATTTACATACACCAGACACCCCAAGCGAACCCTTGATCAATCTACTCTGATTGATCAGGTCCCCACTATTCACACCAAAAAGGCTAGAGTGGAACTCAGGGCTCCCACTCAGCTAGAGGTCAACCTTCCTCCACCATTGACCTCAATATTAGTGTTAAGTCTCTTCAGTCTCAACCCGATGAGCCGAAAACCCAAGCCATTAGCTCTCAGGGTGAGTCCCAACACTCCCCTGAGCAACCAAAAAGGACAGCCATATCATTAGCACATCTGCTATTGCAGAAGAGCCATTAGGAGCTAATCAAGGTCCCGGGTCATTAGAATTAACCTCTCTATCCTTCACTGACCTTTTAATCCAACCTGATGAGGATATTATGTTCCGCCAGTGCCATGATGTTGATCTACAATACCTCTCTCAAGATCAACTGAGCCCTATGGAACCTCTTATATCTAGCCAACATCAGATTAACCAAACTGAGGTGAGTCCAACTAGTGTGGAGGTGACTTATATAGGCTCAACCGCCACTACTGAGAGTGTCTCACTGGCCTCTCAGGAAAGTGGTGACATCAGTGAGACTGAGTCTACGACAACCTTTCCATTGATGTTTCTGAAAAGGAAATCAGTAGGGAAGGGTATCCAGGGCGCCGAGAAACCATAACTGGTGGTGATGATGAACATGCCAGGCATGTTATCTCATCTCCTTATGATTCTTCAAAAGAAGATGAGGTAGACTGCAACTCATTATTGAAGACCTGATTTCTAAAGTCTTAAACCTTGAATCAATGGTTAAGACTTTAGAGGATAGGTCTGCCACTCAGCAACTTAAGATTGAATATCTCAAGGCTAAACTAGCTGAGACACAGATTGAGAAGTCTGTTAGGCATGTACCTGTTCAGGTTTCTTTAAGTTCTTCCTCCAACTCATCTACTTCTCAAGATGATGCTACCAAAAAGGGGGAGAATGTATAGAAACAACATCATGAGAACTTACTTACCCCATAGCAACAACCTCTCCTGATGCCTTATCTATCTTTTACCACCAACAACATCACCCTATAATAGTCTTCCCTTAACCAGCTCCCATTACCTTTAAGTGGACCAAAGGATTCTCATAGATCTCAATAGGTTTCTAACCAAATTTCTGTTGAGCTCCTCCATTGAATAGCCCTCTCCTGATCTAGCTATTGCCTACTTTGGAGCTGAAGAGCTTCAAAGGCTGAATGCACCACCTACCTCTAAAGAGGAAGTTGGTTACCTAAGGTCTCTACTGAACCCAAGATGAACTTCGAAGGGTATGTACAGACTGATGGCCCAACAACTGATTTGGATGGGATAGGTGATGTAGTTCCAGTTACTTCCAAGGTAGAAATCCAAGCTGCCGAAGGAATAATTAGACTGTCTTCTTTATCTAGTAATCTATTCATCACAGAGCCAATCCTTGAATTAGCCTATGAGATTAACAGTGAGGACTTCCTTACAACCCCTCTCTTACAAGAACCACCACCTCAAACACCCTCACTCCAACCTGAATCTTCTGAACCTGAGTTCCCAAAGGCTGAATCTTCCTCTGATCCTAAGGGAAGAGAAAGCTTACTGCTCTTCCGTAGCTATGTCAAAGATCTTATGAGGCTGGTGCAACCAAAACAACACTTAGAACAATTTGTGTACAAGTTGAAGAAGTCTTCCAAAGACAAAACTACTCTTCCGTAGCTATGTCAAAGATCTTCCGAAGCATTATGTCTGAAGAGCTTCCGGAGGAAAAACTAAGTCTTTCGAGACTAAATAGTTTTCCTTCCGAAGTATATGAAGAACTTCCGAAGGATAGAACAAAGTCTTTCGAAGACCAAGCAGTTCTCCTTCCGAAGTATTCACACTTAGAAGATCCAAGATAAAGTCTTCCAAAGAATAAAGTCATAAAGACCTGCTAGAAGATTCAGAAGAAGTTGTTTCTTCGGAAGTATTAGTGGCCTCGGAAGAACTTATTCTTCCGAAGCTATTTAGCTTCAGAAGAATCAACTATGAACCAGTGGACAAAAGTATGGTCTATCTGATAGACTCTGATACATTGCATGGTGCTTTTCCTAACCCATGTAGTTGACCATACTTTAATTCAATGTTCACCTTTTTAACTTAGTACAAATACCATTCTTAGTTGGTGCCAAAAGGTAAGTCATGGACCTGTCATGACTACCTTATCTAGGATATCCTTTTATCTTAGATACCTTACTTCTAGCAATATAGTATTTGTCTAGTAGTAGATTCCAGCTGGTTTTCCAAGTATAACTGGCGGTAGATAGTAGTATATATAGTTTCTCATTATAACTTATATAGCATAAGCTTAAGAGTCTTGTAATACTGAGTTGAGAAGTAATATATACAAGTATCTTGAAAACCATTCTCTTGTTCATTAACTTCGTATATTATTATCAACTTTAGTTTGAGATTCTGTGTTTCATTGATCAAGTGAGACTTAGTGAGTTTTGTGTTTAGAGTCAAAATCGATCCTGCAGTTTAGGTGCCATCCTCTGAACACTTTGCCTTTGAAGTACCTCCTGCCTTCTTCCTAAGCGAATGTCAGCCTTGATGTTGCTGACATGTCGCTGTAGGGTCTTTAAGGACATAGGACCCACCTGCCTGCCAGTGAATCCATGGGTTTTAAGGTAGATTTTCATCCACTCCTTATCACCTTTACTCTTGGCAGCTGTAAGCTTTGCCTCTTCCTTTATCTTCTTCCTCCCATTCAGCTTCTCCCTGGCAGCCTTCTTCCTCTCTTTGTTGATTTGATCTTGCTCTTTATGAAAAAGAAACAAGATCATATCATAATCATGAGGTGCTAGCTCCTTCTGAGAATAGCCTCTAGTACAAAGAAAGGCTATTCTCTCCATCGTCTCCTTCTCCATTGCCTCATCCTTCTTTTCCTCTCTTCCTCCTCTACGGCCAACCTTGCTGCTTCCTCCTTTTCTTTTTGTAGCAAGGTTGCCTTCTCCATCTTTACAAGCTCATCAAGTAGGAGTAGAAGGATATCTTCATTGTCTACTCCCAGGCTGATGAGCCTGTCTATAACCTCCACTCTCCTCTGGTTGTTGATACTCTCTTGGGTGGCTGCTGCTGCTTTGCTGCTTGCAGCGAGCAACTTTCCAGTATCAATTCTTCCTTTCCTTTTCAACTTCTCTAGCCTTTCTTCCTCTAGAATCTCTTTAGCAGTGAGCTTCTTCTTCCCTTAGGATCAGAGGAAGATTCAGCTTTTGGAGACTCAGGCTTAGTGGTTTCAGGTTGGAGAGAGGGGGTTTGAACTTGTGGTACTTGGGAGATGGGAGTTGTAAGGAAGTCCTTACTATTGACCTCAGAGGCCAGGTCAAGAATAGCCTCTGTGATGAACAGGTCATCGAACAAGGAAGATAGTTCAATTATTCCTTTGGCAGCTTGGATTTTTGCTTCAGAAGTAATTGGAGCTGCACTACCTATCCCTTCTAAGTTGGTTGCTGGGCCATCAGTCTATATTTCCCCTTTGAAGTTAATCTCGGGTTTAATAGAGACCTTAGGTTGACCAACTTCCTCCTCAGAGGTAGGTGGTGCACTCAGCCTTTGTAGCTCTTCAGCTCCAAAATAGGCTATGACAACATCAGGAGAGGGTTGTTCAAGGGTGGAGCTTATCAGAAATTTGGTTAAAGATCTGTTAAGGTCAATAAGCATCCTTGGGTCTACTTGAATGGTAATAGGAGGTGGTTAAGGAAGATGGTTGCAGGATGTTGCTGTGTGGGATAGAAAGAAGAGATGGCATCAAGGGAACTAGTGATGGCAAGGCTGGGTTCCATATGTCTTTATTTCTGTACATTCTCCCCCTTTTTGGTAGCATCATCTTGAGAAGTAGATGAGCTGGAGGAAGAACTTAAAGAAACTTGAATTGGTACATGCCTAATAGACTTCTAAATCTGTTTTTCAGCTAGTTGAGCCTTGAGATGTTCAATCTCAAGTTGCTGAGTGACAGACCTATCCTCTAAAGTCTTAACTTTTAATTCAAGGTTTGAGACTTTAGAAAGCAGGTCTCTGATAATGAGTTTCAGACTACCCTCATCTTCTTTTGAAGAATCATTAGGAGATGAGATAACATATCTAGTATGTTCATCATCACCACTAGTAATGGTTTCTTGGCGCCTTGGATACCCTTGCTAGTGATGGCTCTTTCAGAGGCATCAATTGGCAAGGTTGTCGTAGACTTAGTCTCACTGATGTTACCACTGTCCTGAGAGGTTAGTGAAACACTCTTAGTAGTGGAAACTAAGCTTACATGAGTCACCTCCATACTAGTTTGACTCACCTCAGTTAGGTTTAGTGATGTGGGCTAGAAATTAGAGGTTCCTAGGGCTCAGTTGATATTGAGAGTGGCATGGTAGATCAACATCATGGCCCGGATGGAACATAATGTCCTTATCAGGTCAGGTTAATAGGTCAATAAAGGATAGAGAAGTTATATTTAGTGACCCGGGACCTTGGTCAGCACCTAATGGCTCCTCTGCAATAGAAGTTGAGCTAATAATATGGCTATCCCTTTTTGGCTGCTCAGGGGAGCGTTGAGACTCACCCTGAGGGCTAATGGCTTGGGTTGTGGGCTCGTCAGTTGAGACTGAGGAGACTCAACACTGACATTAATGTCAATGGTGGAGGATGGTTGGACCTCTGGCTGAGTGGGTGCCCTGAGTTCCACTCTAGCCTTTTTGGTTTGAACATAGGGGACTTGATCAAGCAGAGTAGATTGATCAGGAGTTTGTTTGGGCTTCTTATGTAGGTGATCTTGATTGGGTGGGAAGAAGTAATTGGCATTGGAGTGGTGGTGTCTGGTGTGCGTTCATCCCCTGCTGCCCAAGTTCTGCCTGAAAGTCTTTCTGTATCAAATAAGACCTTTCTTTCAGCAGTTTTTAGCATTGGAGTGGTGTTGTCTGGTGTGGGTTCATCCCTGTTGGGCTTGCAGGGATGTCACTAGGAGCCGTTGGCTTAAGCATACCTGGAAGAAGATCAGTGAATCGTCTAGTGAAGTTGGTGGACAACTTCTTCAGAGTTTTGAAGATACCAGGCCTTATGTGAGGGACCAGTAGAACATCTGCACATTGTAGTCTACCCTGGTCTAGCTCATAATTGATTATGTGCTGAATGAACCGGGGATACATGTAGAATGGATCCCGGGGAGATTGCCTCTTAATTGTTCAGCGTAAATTTTGAGTAGCTGAAGCGCAGGCCCTTTACCAACCCATGGACTAGGCAGCCCAAATCATATGGGATTTGATCCCATCCCCCGAACTTGTTGGATAGGCAGTGCAGGACGATGTGCAGCAAGAACTTCCAATTGTAGGAGAAGTTAAACTTATAGACCGTAGACCTGCTCACATCGCCGCCATATCCCATCTGAGTGTAGGTATTCTCCAACTCAGATTTAGGGAATTCAGTAGGGGCACCCTCATTATAAAGCTCCAAATACTCCCTGGTGGTTGATTCAGTTATTGTGATCTCCTGCCCGCAGATCCTCGATCTGATGACCCTCTCATCGTTAATCGTCTCGCTTCGACCATTGGCCCAAAATTCAGCCATATGGTTTGAATAGAAGGTGGGGTTAATAGTGAGGGCAGTGAAGTATGTCGATTATGATAGAAATTCAACAATAAGGGCAATATCGACATCCTTTGAAGAATCAAGGATGGCGACCTGGTTATGTTGAGGATTCAAGGCCATTGTTAAGGGAGTACTGTTTGATTGAAGGAATTTGAGAGCGAGTGAAGAAGATAATGGAAATTTAGGGATTTTGTAGTGGTAAAGAAAGTAAAGAAAGAGAGTCTAAAGTTTTTAAATGGGGTTAAAAAGCCAAACCGATAAGGTGAAAGGACTGTTTAGGTTTTGATTTGATAGGGGCGGTAAGATAATCCATTTAAAGTATTCCAACAATCATCAATAAAATCTTACTTTTTACAGAGTGGGACCCAAAATTTACGTTACACAGTAAAAGTTTTCTTCCGAAGGAAAAATTGCTTTCGAGAGAAAACACTTGTGTTTCTTAGTATTGTCTTCTGAAGCCATTTTTACTTCTGAAAGCAAACTATGTCTCAATGACAAGTTTGCTTCGGAGAGTACAGTCTTCTTCCAAGAAAAGAAGTTAGTAAGCTTCGGAAGTAGATTTAATCTATGATTAAATGTTCTTCCGAGGCTAAAAATTCTTCGGAAGAGAATATTTATGCAGAGGAATTTGCCTTCCGAAGATAGATAAAGATCTCTTCCGAGGGTAAATTTCTCTTCGAAAGAATTCGTACTTAGAAATTTTTTGAAGAAAACCTTCTTGTAACAGGGCTTAGATTGTATATAGACAACATAGACAAGACACATTTAAAGAAGTTTTTCAGAAGAGAAAGACTAGTCAATGTTAATCATCCTAATAGCTGTAATTAAATACTTGAATCTTTGTTCATCAAAGGCTTTGGTGAACAAATCAGCATATTGTTCATTTGATTTGACTTTGACTAGTTTGATTAGATTTTTTTTATGAATATCTTGAATGAAATGGTACCTGATGTCAATATGCTTTGTCTTAGAGTGCTTGACTGGATTTTCTGTGATAGATATGGCACTCTTGTTGTCTATGTGGATGGCGGTCTCCATCAAGTTGAAACCATAATCCAACATCTGATTCTGAATCCAAAGTAGTTGAGCACAGCAGCTTGCAGCAGCAATGTACTCAGCTTCAATAGTAGATGTGGATACATATGATTGCTTCTTGCATTGCCAGGAGATGATTCTTCCACCAAGAAATTGACATCCTCCTAATGTAGATTTCTTGTTGATGTTGCAGCCACCATATCATTGTCCGTGTAACCAAAAAAGGTTAAAATCCTTATTCTTTGGATACTGGAGGCCCAGTTTGGGAGCTCCTTTGAGGTATCTAAGGATTCTCTTGGCAGCAATTAGGTGAGACACCTTTGGAGCAGCCTAATATCTTGCATAGATGCAAGTTGCAAACATGATATCAGGTCTACTTGCGGTGAGATACATTAGAGACCCAATAATTGCCCTGTACTGATTCTAATCAGTATCCTCCCCCTTGGAATCAGGACAAAGATTATGATTTCTGGGTATAGGTGTCTTGGCTGGCTTATAATCTTTCATCTCAAATCTCTTTAAGATGTCCTTGACATACTTAGATTGATTTATGAAGAACCCTTCTTCCATCTGCTTCACTTGAATTCCAAGTAAAAAATCTATCTTTCCCATGGAACTCATCTCGAACTTCTTTCTCATGATGCCTTCAAAGTGTTTACACATTTGGTCATTTGAGGACCCAAATATGATGTCATTGACATAGACTTGAACAAGCAACATGTCTTTCCCAGACTTCTTTATGAACAATGTCTTGTCTATGGTGCCTCTGGTGTAGCCATTCTTCAAAAGAAATTGAGATATTGTCTCATACCACAACCTAGGTGCCTGATGCAACCCATAAAGAGCTTTATCCAGTTCGCACACATAGTTAGGATATTATGGGTCTTCAAATCCAGGTGGCTGGCACACATAGACTTCTCTATCAATATCCCCATACAAAAATGCACATTTGACATCAAGTTGATAGACTGTGAAGTTCTTGGATGCTGCAAAAGCAAGAAAGATTTGCACAGCCTCAAGTCTTGCAACAGGTGCAAAGACATCAGTGTAATCTATGCCTTCCTCCTGTGTGTATCCTTGAATAACAAGTCTTGCTTTGTTCTTGATGATCAAACCACTATCGTCTCTTTTGTTTTTGAATACCCACTTCGTGCCAATGGGGACCTGGCTAGGTGGCAATGGACATAAGTTCCATACTTTTTGCCTCTTGAACTGAAGCAACTCCTCTTGTATTACTTCAACCCAATTGTTGTCCTTTAGTGCTTCATCCACCTTCTTGGGTTCCATTTAAGAGAGAAAGAATGAGTACATGCAGACATTCCCATGGTGGGTCTGACTTCTTGTTTTCACACCTTCTGAGACATCCCCAATGATGTTCTCAGCTGGATGAGTGGTGTGTATCCTGAGCCTAGGAATCACATCTAGTTGCATAGATAGATCCAGGTTTGAGAAGTTTTGCTCAGGATTTTGAACAACATGACCAGCTGATGTCTCACGCTCATTCAATGAGGACTAATTGAATGAATGTATGACAACATCAATGGTATTTTGCTGTGATGTAGCATCAACGGTTTCCTATTCCTCCAGATCATTGTCTTTATCAGCTTGGTGTTGAATACTAGAGTTGTTAGCTGTTGAGTTATTAGGCTCAATTGGCTGACAACTTGTTGACACTCCCTTGTTTCCTGAGATATTCATGCTTTCAGGAATTCCAGTTGAAGGAGCTTGATCTTTAATTCTTCTTGGAGAACTAGGAATAGGTCTGGGTAACTCAAACAGTTGATTTTTATAGGGGTCACCTTGAGTTCCTGTTCTAGTTGAAACATTCTTACAAGATGGTTTAGAATAGTTTGTAACAATTCTAATTAAAGATATGATCAGGACCATTTACCTTAACACAAGGATTGTGCTCATTGACAAAAATGTTGGATGATTCCTCAAATTGTTGATTTTTAATATTATACACTCTATAAGCAATAGAGGTTGAGGAATATCCAACAAAGGTAGCATCATCCGACTTTTAAGCAAATTTTGCTAAATTGTCTTTTGTGTTAAGTATGGTGCACCTGCTTCCAAAGAACCTAAGAAAGCCAATGAATGGTGGCCTCTTGTTCCATAGCTTATAGGGGGTCTTTCTATGGGGCTTAACAATGAGAACCCTGTTCTGCACATAACATGCAGTGCTGACTGCCTCTGCCCCCAGAAAGTTAGAGGCAGCTTTGTATCAGCTAACATAGTTCTTGCAGCCTCAATAAGTGTCCTGTTCCTCCTCTCAATGACACCATTTTGTTGAGGAGTTCTAGGAGCACTGTATTGTCTGGCAATCCCTTTTGAGTTACAAAATGAGTCAAGAACTTGATTTTTAAACTCAGTCCCATGATCACTTCTATTGATTTTTACCTTGTGGTCCTTCTTATTTTCAATTTTATGAATAAAATATTTTAAAGTTTCAGTAGTTTCATCTTTAGTTCTTAAAAAGAGAACCTATGTAAGTCTTGTAAAATCATCAACAACCACAAGGCAATATGATTTCCTTCCAATGCTCATTATACTTGTGGGACCAAAAAGATCCATATGCAATAAGTGTAATGGGGTGGTGATGGAGTTAACCTCTTTGGATTTATGAGTGACCTTGTGTTGCTTCCTTTTCAGACAAGCAATGCAATTATCTTTACAGAAAAACTCCTTTTTAGGCACACCATGTACCAAATTATATTTTAACCAATTTATTCATGGTTTTAAAATTAACATGGCATATTCTTTTATGCCAAAGAGTTGACTCATCACCATTAGCTTTGGAAAGAAAGCATGATACTTCACCTAGTGGGGAAGCATTGTTCATATCCAGCTTGTACATATCCCCTTTCCTAGGAGATCTAAGAAGCACCAATTCCTGGGGAATTGTCATCCCGAGTTTGAGGATAATGCACTGTCACACCCTCAAAATCCGCGAGCGGGGTTTTACCGCGAGGCGCGTGACATACCAGGATCTCAGTCATTAGTTACCAAGAACGACTCTATATGATGAATAAACAAAACCAGAGTTAACGTTTAAAATACTGCGGAAGCGTTTTTAAAACTAGAAAACTCAAAACAAGTAGTATGTAAAGAGAATGCGCAAAACATACGCGCCCCAAACACAAATGTTTAATAGGAAAATAACCCAAATGTGTAAACAAACAATGTAGACAACTCAACGATGCTGGTGTGCGTGCTCCTAGGCAACTGGCAACCTTAACCTGAGAATAGCATACTAAACAAGTCAACACATGGTTGGTGAGTTCAAGAGTTTGCGTTAAAATATAAACCAATCAACAGTTTCCAGAGCATAAGTAGTGTATTGCAATAGATAGCTAGTCTATTAACATAAAAATTTAATCATAGTGATCTCGCGATTGAAGCTGACTGTGATACGTTTGTTGCCTCCCGTCACGACTTACCAGGTCGTGACGAATATGTGATAGGACAAAATTGCACCCGTTTGACCTCGAGTCGCACAGGTGGGGCTCGTCAGACCCAGTAGTACTACCCAAAATTTCCCCGCTAGTCAATATTAACAATCCGAAAGTGTGAGGACTTTCCATGGTAAACAACACTATATCAATATTATACACACTCATAAATAAAGCGTTTGTAAACAGTATGCCATCTCCCCAAAAGAGATTTATGTAAAAAGAGTGGGGCAAGAACTCACCTGGTATGCGCAAGAATTAACTTAGAGTTTAACTTGAAAGAAAGAAGGAAAGACAACCTTCAAAGGTCACCTAGAATACAAGAGTACATAAGTACGTGTGCACAAAAACAACACGAAACCCTAAGTGCTCTACAAACCAAGGAACTCAAGGTTTAAGAATACAAGACACATTTGACCCAGTTGACCCGTTTGACCCGTTGGTGACATTATAGGTGATAACTCATTAAACTAACACAACAGCATATCATACATGATCAACATACCACTTGATTACATATAGCACATCACCACCACATGTACTACCTAGATCATCATATAACTAGATATCATACAAATCATGCAATCACAACAGGCCAAAACAGATAACAACCCAAATCAACATTCATACAACATAAACAACACATTTAGTCACCTTAGAACCCATCCATGAACACACTAGCATGATCCTAATAACCCAAACATGCTCAAATCATCCAATTCAAGGATTTGCACAATTAAAGTTTCCCTTTTGGGAAAGTTCATCCCAAATTCATCAAACTCACACAACATTCATGAATTCATCAATTATATACCATTTCAAGTCCATGACAACATCTAAACATGATCAACAACACCTAATCATCATGATTCATCAACTTTCATACCCAAAAGTTACTATCTTTAGTAAGGTATGAACTACAACATGCATTCTTGAATTCCTAACATTCATATCAACCATCTAGCATCTAATCATCATCACAAACACATCCATAACATTCACACATCATCTAATCACCAATTCATGCAAAATAAAGTTACTATTATTAGTAACCTATGAACAATGCACCCAAATCATGGCTTTCTTGTAAAATCGACGTTAACTAATATATATACAATACAACTAACATAATCACAACATCAAACAACCATTATTCAACATCCAATTTGATCCAAAATTGCCTCAAACTCACGGCCAAGATAACCCTATGAACAAACAACCAAAATCCAAACTTTCTTGCATAATCAACGTTAACTAGCATCAACACAACTAACACCATAACATCACCAAACGAACAAGAATTAACATCCAATTGCAGATTTTTGAACTAGGGTTCGGCCACCATGAAAAACCATCAAAAACATGCAAAAATCTAACCTTTAAACGTGTAATGGCTTGCAATTGATGATTCCAACTTGTTGTATGCCTTGAAATCGATCAAATTCGAATGTGATTGCTTGTTCTTGGGCTGAAATCGCAGGTTTGTGGGTGTGGGGAGGTCGATCGCGGCCGAGGGTGGGATTAGGGTTGGAGTTTTTTTTGTTTTATTAACTCAATTTTGCATAAATACCCTTTAACCCTTGCATTTTGTATTTTATAAAAATTAAGCTTTTTGAATAGATTTTAATAGTTTTTAACTACTAAACACAATTATTATTAATCACAAATAACAATCATGCATAATTCCCATTTATCACAAACACACGAATAAATATGCACGTTTTCACGTTACGCGATAACATTACAGTTAACATTCAAATCACATAAGCATAACTTAATAATCACATTGTTAACCTAATTATCATCAATTTAACATTACTGATTATTGTTAAGTCACCAACGTTCAACGACAACTAGTGTGTGCTCCCGACACGTGTATGCAAGACTTAACGGAACAAACGGAGTTTGGTAACGGAAATTACCGGATGTCACATTATCCCCATGTTGAAAGAATTTTCGTCCCGAAAATTGCGTTACATGGTGAGTGTTCCATCACTGGTCTACTGCATTGGCACAAGGAAATCGAAATCGTGTGAGTTTTGGATGAGTTGTCACATCATCCCCATGTTGAAAGAAATTTCGTCCCGAAATTTAATCAATACCTTCGCCGGCTGGCATCGTCCTTTCAAATAGCTGAGGATACTTAAGCTTCATTTGGTCTTCACGTTCCCACGTGAATTCTGGTCCACGTCTTGAGTTCCATCGAACTTTGACAATGGTATCTTGCTTTGCTTAAGCGTTTTCACCTCACGATCCATCACTTCGACAGGTTCCTCAATGAAACGTAATTGTTCGTCTACTTGAACTTCTTCCAGCGGTACGACCATCGTTTCACCCGTTAAACATTTCTTTAGATTTGAAACATGGAATACATCATGGATTCCACTCAATGAATCAGGTAAGCTAGTCGATAAGCCACTGGACCAATTCTTTCCACTATCTCAAATGGTCCAACGTATCTCGGATTTAGCTTTCCTCGCTACCAAACCGAACTACGCCTTTCCACGGTGAGACTTTAATAAAACTGGTGATCTACACTTTCTCCCATACAAAGCTTCAAAAGGTGCTGCCTTTATAATAACTGTTGTTGTAAGAAAATTCCACCAACGGTAGGTGAACTTCCCAGTTATTCCCGAAATCAATCACACAAGCACGTAACATGTCCTCCAAAGTCTGTATAGTACGCTCGCTTTGACCATCAGTCTGTGGATGATAAGCAGTACTCATATCCAATCGCGTACCTAAAGCTTTCTGCAACGACTGCCAGAAGTGTGATGTGAAACGAGAATCGCGATCAGAAATAATTGAGATCGGTACTCCATGCCTCGAAACGATCTCCTTCAGATAAAGTCAGGTTAATTTTCCATCTTGTCTGTTTCCTTTATCGCTAGGAAATGAGCAGATTTTGTCAATCGGTCCACGATAACCCATATTGTATCGCAACCCGTAGAAGTACGAGGTAACTTAGTAATAAATCCATTGATATTTGATCCCACTTCCACATAGGGATCTCGGGTTGTTGTAGTAGACCAGATGGTTTCTGATACTCCACTTTAACCTTCGAGCAGGTCAGACACTTGCTCACATAAGTAGCTATATCTGCTTTCATGTTAGGCCACCAATAGTGCGCCTTCAAATCGTGGTACATCTTGTCAGATCCAGGATGTATAGAATACTTGGACTTATGACCCTCACTCATGACCAAGTCTCTCAGATTTCCATGTAGAGGTACCCATAGTCTATCCATGAAGTAACGAATTCCATCCGCTTTTACTTCCAATTGTTTTTCCATACCTCGCAACCCTTCTAAACTCATATTTTCTACCTTCAGAGCTTCAGTTTGAGCATCACGGATTTGTTCAGGTAATTGCGTACTAATCGTTAGTTGTAGAGCTCGCACACGTCGAGGTTTAGCAGTCTCTTTTCTACTCAACGCATCAGCAACTACATTTGCTTTCCCCGGGTGGTATTTAATAGCACAATCATAGTCGTTTAACAATTCCACCCAGCGTCTTTGCCTCATATTCAACTCCTTTTGCTCAAAGATATGCTGAAGACTCTTGTGATCGGTGTAGATGGTGTATTTGGTACCGTACAAGTAATGTCTCCAGATCTTTAAGGCAAAAACTACCGCACCCAGTTCCAAGTCATGGGTGGTATAGTTCTTCTCATGAATCTTCAATTGTCTAGAGGCGTAAGCTATCACTTTATCCCGCTGCATCAAGACACATCCAAGTCCTTGAATAGACGCATCGCAGTAGACTACGAAGTCATCACTACCATCCGGTAACGCTAATATTGGTGCGCTACACAATTTATGTTTCAGCAACTGAAAAGCAGATTCCTGACGCTCACCCCATTTGTACGTCGTTCCCTTGTGAGTCAAGGCTGTGAGAGGTTGTGCAATCTTAGAGAATCCTTCTATGAATCGTCGATAATATCCCGCTAATCCAAGGAATTGTCGTATCTCACTTGGTGTCTTAGGAACAGACCAATTCTTTATCGCTTCAATCTTAGCAGGATCAACATGTATTCCCTTCTCGTTGACAATATGACCCAAGAATTGTACCTCACGTATCCAGAAATCACACTTAGAAAACTTTGCATACAGTTTTCATTTCTAAGTAATTCTAAGATTATACGTAAGTGCTTCTCATGTTCTTCCTCGGTCTTTGAGTATATCAGTATGTCATCAATAAAGACGATAACAAACTGATCAAGATAGGGTTTGCACACGCGATTCATGAGGTCCATGAATACTGCTGGTGCATTCGTCAACCCAAATGGCATGACCAAAAATTCATAGTGACCATATCGTGTACGGAAAGCAGTCTTCGAGATGTCCTCTTCTCGAACTCTCAGCTGATGATACCCAGACCTCAGATCAATCTTAGAGTAATAGCTTGATCCTTGTAGTTGATCAAACAAATCATCGATACGAGGTAACGGATATCTATTCTTGATAGTAACCTTGTTCAGTTCCCTATAGTCAATGCACATTCGAAATGTACCGTCCTTCTTCTTCACAAATAGAACTGGCGCTCCCCAGGGCGACGAACTCGGTCGGATGAACCCTTTATCCAACAACTCTTGTAGTTGAGCGGATAATTCCTGCAGTTCGTTCGGAGCTAACCGGTACGGTGCTCTCGCAATTGGAGCGGCTCCTGGAGTCAACTCAATCTGGAATTCAACTTGACGATGAGGCGGTAATCCAGGAAGGTCTTCCGGAAACACCTCGAGAAACTCACGAACTACGGGGATATCCTCTATCCTCTTTTCCTCAGTCTGTTTATCTGTGACGAGTGCTAATATGGCTAGTCGACCCTTTCGTAACAACTTTTGTGCCTTCATAAACGAGATGATGCCTATCACCGCACCACTCCTATCACCTCTGACTGTAAGGACTTATTCACCAATGGGAATCCGTATGATCTTCTCGTGGCATATGACTTCCGCTTGCTTATCGGAAAGCCAATCCATGCCTACTACCACATCGAAACTTCCTAGTGTAACAGGCATGAGATCTATAGTGAATGTATGACCAGCAAGCTCTATCTTGCAGTCTCTAAGAATATGCGTTACGTGAATCTGTGTGCCGTTAGCTAACTCTACGGTGTATTTAGATTCTAAGGTTGAGGGCATATCACTTAAAAGACTACAGAACCTAGTGGACACGAAACTTCTATCGGCTCCGGTATCGAATAATACAGTAGCAAAACAACCATTAACCGAAAATTTACCAGTTACTGTTGTAGGATCGTTTAGAGCCTCACCTGAGCCAATGACGAAGGCTCTTCCTTTGGCTCCATTGTTATTATTGCCTCCATTGTTGTTGCCATTACCATTGTTGTTGTTATTGTTGTTGCCATTGTTATTATTGTTGTTGTTCCCATTGTTGTTGTTACCATTACCATTCCTCTTAAGTTGGGGACAGTTGCGTTTGTAATGACCTTCTTTTCCGCATTCAAAACAACCTTTCGGAGTTTCTTGTGATTGTTGTGACTTTCTCATCAGTTCACCCCGACAGTCTTTGGCTGCATGACCAATCTTCCCACAACGTTGACACTTGAAGTTATCACATCGGCCCACATGGTGGTAGTTACACCGGTTGCACTTCGGCAGTCTTCCACCATACCCGCCGGGTCCTTGATTTGAGTGCGCCTGGTTGAAGCTTCGGTTGTTATCAAACTTCCGTTGCTGTTGCTGACTTTGCTGCTGTTGTTGAGGTTGAGATTGGCTACTGGATGACGATCCCTTGTTGCTTGAACCATCCCACTTGCGTTTCTGGTCGGGCACGCTTGCCACCGCACCCCGTTTGGGTAACCGACCTTGCTCAACTGCCTGGTCAGTCAGCCTGTGGGCTGTTCGGATTGCTTGTTGTATGGTAGTGGGGTTAGAAGCAGTTACCATACTTTGAATTTCGGGCACCAATCCCCGTATATAATGCTCCACCCTCTTGTGCATTTCATTCACCATCCCTGGGCATAAAGTGGCTAACTCATGAGTTCAAGTCGTGTAGGCTTCAATTTCTGAGCCTTGCATTTTGAGTTGCCAGAACTCAATCTCCAGTTTCTGCACTTCATTTCGGGGGCAGTATTCTTCCTCATCAGGGTCCACCAAAGGTGCAGGGGCTTCAGCAATCTGAAGTGCTGCTAGCTGTGCCTCTAAACCAACGAACCTATTATCAATCTCCATGTTATGGTGATCCTGTGCATCCATGCGCCCACTAAGTGCTACCACGTTGCCTGCCAGAGTATGATGTCCACCAATGGCCATCGAAAGTCGCTCCTGAAGCGTATCTACCTGGTAACGCAGCTGACGCATCTCAGATCGTATCGCAGAGTTCTCGTCAGTGAGTCCTCTAATCCGCTGTCGCTCTGTGTCCAGTGTGGCTACTAGGGCTGCAAATGCCTGCTCCAGAGGGATGCTCAAGGTAGGAAGTGTAGGCAAAGTAGAGGCGGTTGATGACCTAGTCCTAGGTCGTGTAGGTGCTACTGGTGGTACGCGTTCTCTATAAGCCATACGGTTAATGTAAGTGGGGTAAAAATCCCAGTTACGTGGAGGATCGAGCTCAGGAGGTATGAAAGGCTGATCCCAGTCTATCTCGCTAGGAGGATAAGGATGTCGAGGCCAGTTAAATCCCCTATCCGGTACGGGAGAAGTAGGAGGTGAATCAGATCGTGCAGGTCTCTTGCCTAAATTTCTGGACGACGATGCCATGCTGCGAAGTACGTGTTGCGTATGCCAATGAGTATACAGTAAGGAGAGTAAGCGATAAGTAACTAACAACTGTGCGGTTATAGTCTAGTGTGTGTATGCAACCTAGTTCCCTATAACCAATGGCTCTGATACCAATCTGTCACACCCTCAAAATCCGCGAGCGGGGTTTTACCGCGAGGCGCGTGACATACCAGGATCTCAGTCATTAGTTACCAAGAACGACTCTATATGATGAATAAACAAAACCAGAGTTAACGTTTAAAATACTGCGGAAGCGTTTTTAAAACTAGAAAACTCAAAACAAGTAGTATGTAAAGAGAATGCGCAAAACATACGCGCCCCAAACACAAATGTTTAATAGGAAAATAAACCCAAATGTGTAAACAAACAATGTAGACAACTCAACGATGCTGGTGTGCGTGCTCCTAGGCAACTGGCAACCTTAACCTGAGAATAGCATACTAAACAAGTCAACACATGGTTGGTGAGTTCAAGAGTTTGCGTTAAAATATAAACCAATCAACAGTTTCCAGAGCATAAGTAGTGTATTGCAATAGATAGCTAGTCTATTAACATAAAAATATTAATCATAGTGATCTCGCGATTTAAGCTGACTGTGATACGTTTGTTGCCTCCCGTCACGACTTACCAGGTCGTGACGAATATGTGATAGGACAAAATTGCACCCGTTTGACCTCGAGTCGCACAGGTGGGGCTCGTCAGACCCAGTAGTACTACCCAAAATTTCCCCGCTAGTCAATATTAACAATCCGAAAGTGTGAGGACTTTCCATGGTAAACAACACTATATCAATATTATACACACTCATAAATAAAGCGTTTGTAAACAGTATGCCATCTCCCCCAAAAGAGATTTATGTAAAAAGAGTGGGGCAAGAACTCACCTGGTATGCGCAAGAATTAACTTAGAGTTTAACTTGAAAGAAAGAAGGAAAGACAACCTTCAAAGGTCAACTAGAATACAAGAGTACATAAGTACGTGTGCACAAAAACAACACGAAACCCTAAGTGCTCTACAAACCAAGGAACTCAAGGTTTAAGAATACAAGACACATTTGACCCAGTTGACCCGTTTGACCCGTTGGTGACATTATAGGTGATAACTCATTAAACTAACACAACAGCATATCATACATGATCAACATACCACTTGATTACATATAGCACATCACCACCACATGTACTACCTAGATCATCATATAACTAGATATCATACAAATCATGCAAATCACAACAGGCCAAAACAGATAACAACCCAAATCAACATTCATACAACATAAACAACACATTTAGTCACCTTAGAACCCATCCCTGAACACACTAGCATGATCCTAATAACCCAAACATGCTCAAATCATCCAATTCAAGGATTTGCACAATTAAAGTTTCCCTTTTGGGAAAGTTCATCCCAAATTCATCAAACTCACACAACATTCATGAATTCATCAATTATATACCATTTCAAGTCCATGACAACATCTAAACATGATCAACAACACCTAATCATCATGATTCATCAACTTTCATACCCAAAAGTTACTATCTTTAGTAAGGTATGAACTACAACATGCATTCTTGAATTCCTAACATTCATATCAACCATCTAGCATCTAATCATCATCACAAACACATCCATAACATTCACACATCATCCAATCACCATTCATGCAAAATAAAGTTACTATTATTAGTAACCTATGAACAATGCACCCAAATCATGGCTTTCTTGTAAAATCGACGTTAACTAATATATACAATACAACTAACATAATCACAACATCAAACAACCATTATTCAACATCCAATTTGATCCAAAATTGCCTCAAACTCACGGCCAAGATAACCCTATGAACAAACAACCAAAATCCAACTTTCTTGCATAATCAACGTTAACTAGCATCAACACAACCTAACTAACACCATAACATCACCAAACGAACAAGAATTAACATCCAATTGCAGATTTTCGAACTAGGGTTCGGCCACCATGAAAAACCATCAAAACATGCAAAAATCTAACCTTTAAACGTGTAATGGCTTGCAATTGATGATTCCAACTTGTTGTATGCCTTGAAATCGATCAAATTCGAATGTGATTGCTTGTTCTTGGGCTGAAATCGCAGGTTGTGGGTGTGGGGAGGTCGATCGCGGCCGAGGGTGGGATTAGGGTTGGAGTTTTTTTTGTTTTAACTCAATTTTGCATAAATACCCTTTAACCCTTGCATTTTGTATTTTATAAAAATTAAGCTTTTGATAGATTTTAAATAGTTTTTAACTACTAAACACAATTATTATTAATCACAAATAACAATCATGCATAATTCCCATTATCACAAAACACACGAATAAATATGCACGTTTTCACGTTACGCGATAACATTACAGTTAACATTCAAATCACATAAGCATAACTTAATAATCACATTGTTAACCTAATTATCATCAATTTAACATTACTGATTATTGTTAAGTCACCAACGTTCAACGACAACTAGTGTGTGCTCCCGACACGTGTATGCAAGACTTAACGGAACAAACGGAGTTTGGTAACGAAAATTACCGGATGTCACATTATCCCCATGTTGAAAGATTTTCGTCCCGAAATTGCGTTACATGGTGAGTGTTCCATCATGGTCTACTGCATTGGCACAAGGAAATCGAAATCGTGTGAGTTTTGGATGAGTTGTCACATGCACTCATGTTCTATGAAAAGCATTTGGTGCTTTTGATCAAAGAATTATGAAACACTTAAGAGATTGTGTTCAAGCTGTTTGATAAAATTTACTTTGTCAACTTTAACTTACCATTGGATATGCTACCTCTACCAGAAATGTATCCTCCGCTTTACCTCCAACTGAACAGGACCTCCATCGAAATGTTCAAATTATTATAGGAGAGATCTATTCCTTGTCATGTGCCTTGAGCATCCACTGTCCATAATCTATATATTTCTATTCTTGTCATGTGGATGTTCCTGCATATAAGGTGAAAAGATTAGTTACCCATTGAAACCCAAGCCTTTTTGATCTTGGCTCTTAATGTAGATGAATAATTGAAACCAAAGTATCTAGGGGGTTCAATTATGGTTTGTGAAGAATAGGCTTGAACTGCAGCATCTTTTCTGATCTTCCATTCCATCTTCTGGGTGATCAGTGTAGATGAGCCTGATGAGGCTTGAGAAACATGACTTGCTTCCAAGGCTTCTTTCTTCTCAGAAGAATTTTCACCACCTTTTCTTCCGAAGCAGTTTTCTTCTCGGAAGATTTCAAAGGATTCTTTTTGTTTTAAAAAAAAATGATTTTCTTTAGCTTGTCTTCCAAAGCTATTTCCTTTCGAAAGAATGATTTTCTTCCAAAAGTAACTTGGCTTCGGAAACAAGCTTTCCTTTCCTTAACACTTGGATATATGGTAAGGTCCAAATGTGAAACCATCCTTGACTCCTTCTTTTTTAACATTGGTTGCATAATGTGTGTTTGCTGGATTGTAGTAACAATCTTTAGCCATGTGGTTGTGCAGACCACCAATTATGCACTCTATGTTATTCTTGATGGGACATGAGGGCTGTTGTTTCATGCACTTCTTTTCTTCTTCAACAGCTTTCTCCTTCAATTTCTGATCCTTTAGCTGGATAGGAGTGCTGGTACTACACTCTTTTCCTGAATTAGAACTTTCAACCACTTGGAATCCAGTTGAGATGATACACCCTTTTGCCTTGAGTCTATCTTCAACTTAGTCTCAGCCACCATCTTGGTAGTTTTTCTTGCTGCCTTGATTTTGTTCTTTCTGGCTTTGATGGTTAGGGGTGATTAACAGCTGTGGGGATGAGGTTTTCTACCTTATCCTTCCCAGTGGTGGTCGCCATTGTTGCATCATTCTTCTGCTCATTGGGTTGTGGGTCAGCAGTTGGAACCCTTGCTCATCAGTACCACATCTTAGCTATCTAACTGACACATAAGAGTATGGTGGAGCAATTTCGTTAGTTCCCAACCCATTTTTTGTTTTGAAACACCCTTTGAGTGGGAGGATGATGCAATGATGGTGTGATGTTAGTTCTTGAATGAATACTTCTTTGCTTTAGCCTCAGCTATTACTAGCTAGGCTTGAGCCTCAGTCATCTTAGATATTAAATCTTTATTTGAGCCCTATAGTTGAAATGTCATGTTTTAAAGAGAACATAGTTTTCTCTAACTCTTTAATTTTGAGTTTGTGCTCTCTTAAAATCAGAATTTAATATGTTTAAGAACTTAATATCAGATTTAATCTCCATGTTTTGTCCTGATACAACTTAACCTTAGCAATACAGGCTGGAGTACAGAGATGTTCATATACCTTATTGTCTTCAGTTCCAGCCATGAAAGCTGAGCAGGAGGACATCCTGCACCATGAAGCTCCAATCAACTTCTTGAGCAACAACTGCAGTCTATTGTTCAGTAGGTTTGGCTGCAGCTTTTGGGGTAGCAGGGGTTGTGGAGGCTTGAGCTGCTCCAGGATTAGATCTAGGGCCTTGCATTCCCTTGCACAGTGACCAAGCTGGTTGTAGTTGTTAACACTTAGCCTTTGACTTGTCAAACCAAATTTGCTGTTGGTGGGTTTTGAGGGAATTGCCTTCCAGTTTTTAAAGACTCCTTTTTTCTCTATAGGACAGAAGAGCCATCTGCTAGACAATGTCCATATACTCAACATCATCTGGCTAAAACACTCTAGATCATCAAAGCATAATTGAAAATCTCTAGAGTGCTCACTCCCTGAAACAAAGCACAACTATCTTGGAAAGGATTTGTTGAGCTTGTTGAGACCTGGGTGTCTCAGGGAATGTGATCTATGGCCCAAAAGAGGATGATGGTGTTAGGGTAGTTCGTTACATTTGGGGATGGGGAGTTCTTGAACCTTCAATAACATGTAAAGCATTGCTCAGGAAGGTTGAGGTTCTGTCATCTGATGGCTTTTCTGAGTTCCATCTCTATACGGTATCCCATCAAGGATTCCATAGTTTCAATCATGGTGAGAGTGTTGAGATTCTCAGTTCTCTTGATTGAGACACAGTAGAAAGTCCACTCATGAGGAAGTGCATCATGAATTTTCTCACTATGTCTCTCTTCAAAAAAACCACTCCTATAGACTGAGAGAGGTGATCAAGTCCATGTACCTGAAGTATTGTTGGCTCAAGGTCTCACCAACAATGTATGTGAAGTTCTCAAACTTTTGCTTAGTACATCTTCTTGGTCTCCTGGATTCAGTAGAACCAGAGTACATCAGCTTCAAAGCATCAAATAGTTCTTTGGCAGTCTCACATTGCTTAAAGCTACCATTATGGAGTTTGGTATAGCTGTGGAGCAACCAATCATGGCTTTGTAGTCAATGTCCATCTTCTTGAAGTCTTCATCAGAGTAGTCTTCAATAGCTTTTTCAATCATGCCACCATTACCAGTTGGGTATTCACCTTGGTTGTGTAAGGACCATGAGTGACTGATCTTACATACGGTGTTATGATACTTGATAAGCCTTCAATACTTGCACCAGGTTCCAAAATCATTAGGGTAAGATAGGAGCCTTGGTCATGGTTCCCATCTCAGGCTTAGAAAATTATGATTAAGAGCCATTTGAGTGAAGTGAGTAAGTGTGAAGAAACAAGGGAGATTGGATGGTAGATCTCACAATCAAGAGCCTAAAAAGATCTGATACCAATGCAGGATTGGTGTTGGTTTCATAACACAAGTTTATCTCACAAGCTCACTTAATCTCACTTGGTTGATGAAGCACAATCTCTAACTAAGTTCACAAGTAATATAATAAGTTAATGAAAACAATGAAACACCAGATTAGTTTTTCAAGATACTTGTATATATTACTTCTCAACTCAGTATTACAAGACTCTTACAAGCATGGTTACAAAGTTATAATGAGAAACTATATATACTACTATCTACAGCCGGTTATACTTGGATAACCAGCTGGAATCTACAACTAGACAAATACTACATTGCTAGAAGTAAAGTATCTATGATAAAATATTATCCTAGATTAGGTTGTCATCACAAGTCCATGACTTACCTTTTGGTCACCACTAAAAGTGGCAACTGTACTAACTGATAATGGGTGAATAATAGATAAATATGGGTCAACTACATGGGTGTGGGAAAGCGCCATGCAGTATATCAAAGATTGTAGCGGATGTTAGACATACCATACTTATGTCTACTGGTTCATAGTTGGTTCTTCCGAAGCTAAATGGCTTCAGAATAATAAGTTCTTCCGAGGCCATTTATGCTTCGGAAGAATCAACTTTTTCCGAGTCTTTTGCAAGTCTTCAGGACTTTATTCTTCAGAAGACTTTGTCTTTAGGATCTTTTAAGTTGTATACTTCGGAAGGAGAACTACTTAGTCTCGGAAGACCGAGTTCTTACTTCGAAGTTCTTCGACCTTGAGCTTCGGAAGATCTTTGACTTGTCTTTGGAAGACCACTTCAATTGTACATCAAAATCTTCTAAGTGTTATTTGGTTGCACCAGCCTCATATGATCCAACAAATCAAGCATATAATCTCAAGATGAATTGCCATAAAGACACTGATGAGATATCAGTTTCATGATATTAAAATTAGTAGCAAAATTGATATCTTTAATATATGTAATAACAAAAAATACGGTAATTAAAGTGAAACAATATTATAGTAGATGCAAGGTACATAAAAGAGGTCTTGTTGCATATAGATAATGATAGCTAGGCAAGTGCAAAGGACTATAATCCCCCTAATTAGTTGACTTAAGAAGAAGATGTGGCATCATCTAATTGGCTAGAATGAGTTAATAGGTTAACACAATAAGGAGGGTTAAGAAGGAACCATATGTAAGAGTATCTTAGAGGCAGATGCTAACCAAAGATATTTCAGCATGCATTCTGAAGTACAGGGAAGTTACTTTGAAAGATTTGACAATGCACAAAGAAATTCACCAAGTGTCAAATCTTCCGAAGCCAAACAAACAAATCTTTTGAAGCCAAAGATGAAGTCTTCCAATTTCAAGTCTGATTTCTTCTGAAGAAAAAGAAGACATGCTTTTTTTGACACAACTTTTGACAAAAACTAAACAACTTTCCGCTGCCATCTCTGTAGAGTCACCATCTTATACAAGTTGGTGATTATCTCCATACTTTTGTCAACTTTACATTATGGTGTTTGAGTCTTAACTTTTCACTCATGTACTGTTATCTTTTTTGTAATAGAATAGGACGTGAGCTATGACATGTCTAGTCACTAATCAAAAGGCAATCTACCTTTTGACTTTACATTGGTCTTGTTGTCTAGATTAATGTCCAGCTGGCCTTCAAATTATGGCTGGTTGTAGGATGTGGTATAAAGTGTCTCTTGTAATTAGTCCTTAGCCTTGTAATAATTGTAAAACACTTGAGAGCAATATACATTATCCTTGAAACTATACCTGTCTGTTCTTGTATTCTTACTTTTGTTCATTGTTTCTTTTTACTGGTTCCTTATTTGATCTATTAAGTGTA
>JACCIY010001476.1:0-61282 GCA_025506505.1 Flaveria sonorensis
TTTTTATTAAAGGTGATCTTCTTCGATATTTATCTTTGAAATGTTAAAGAAATATCTATACAACTATCTTTATGCAATATATCTTTTTGTTAAGTACAACTATCTATATAGTTCATAAACCTTTAATCAGCTATGTATGAAATGTTATGCAGATTAACTAAAGAGTCAGATTTTATACTCTTCTTAAATAATTTTGTATCTGTATAATACGATGTAATATTTAGTTGAAATTATTATGGTTTTGTTATGTTTGTATCTTTACCTTACTATGAATATCAATGAGGCATCTTTTTTGACTTTCCACTTACTCATATACAACAAGTTGTTTTAGACACTTTCTTTATCTGAGCAGTATTGTAATGTTTAGTTATGTGCAAGCGCCAAGTTATCGTTCTTTAGCTATATAGTATTTTAGATGGTTTAATTATATTAGGAAACTGTTTTTTAGATGCTTTATCTAAGTTGTATTGTAATTGTTTAATGATATACAACTTCATTTCTAAAAATTTGTTTGATCCTGCAGCAAGTTTAATTGACTTTGTTACCCTTCTATTCTTGAGTGTCAATAATCAAATTTTTTTCAAGAAAGAGCTATACTTGCATCACAAATGAAGTTGTTGAAGAAATAAAATAATTCTTTGTTATCCTTGTTTCCCAAAGATGAAAAGAAATATCTTTAATTCTGATAGTCAATGTCAATCAGTCTATATTCACAACACTTTGATAAAAATTATATTCACTGATATCTTAATGGGCTAAAGTATCTAGTCTCCCAAACTATTAGTTAATACTAAAAGTTAGTGTTTTTCGTGATGTTGTTAAGAACATTGATAAAAAAAAGTGGTTTGTGCAATGGAAACAGAATACAAGTAATAGCTTTGGGCAATCTTGTTATAAAAGCTAAAATAATATCTGGATGTTATATTAGAAATCACACTTTATTCCCCGGTTTGAATATGACACCTTCGGACAAAAGGATTTTTTATATTTCAAAAAGACAGTTCCGTTAGTAGTGTGTTTGCAATGACAATAAACAAGAGCCAAGGACAATCGCTATTCAAAGTTGGTTGTGTTTTTTGAACAACCAGTGTTCACACATGGTTAGCTTTATGTTGCATTATCTGAGTTAAAAGTAGACATGATTAAAATTATTATATTAGATAATGATGGAAAAATCACCAACAGAACATCAAATGTTGTATACAAGAAGTTTTCGAATGTTTATGAATTTGAAGTATTGTTTTTCATGTTCAATTTAATTGTTTATTACTTAAAGTTATTATTTATAAGTTTCATTTCATTTCATCGTATACACTATTTAGACGTATAAGTATAATAGAGAAAGCCTATTGATATTAGATGTACCGAATGTTAAAAAGTTATACACAAAAGGTCGATATACAAAGTACTAATTAACAAAATTATAACTTACGAACCTTTTTTAAACAACAACAATATTTTTGAATTTACACGGGTCTTTAGCCTAGTTACTAATATAATGCCACTGGTAGCCTATAATACTTGTTTGCGATAGTGTTTTCTCAAAATAGGATGTTGCACTTGAGTATTCCCCTTCTTTCTTTCGGTAAAATATGCAATACATTCAAGACTTATGTTGCTACCAACGCAAGTATGTTTGATCTATAACATCCTCATTGTAAAATGTTGTATCTACTGAGAGAGATGGTTAACCTACAAGTGTAATCATAACATTGCTAATGATGAAAGTAAGATGTAATGTAACGCTTGGTTTTTTTCATATCCCACCAAATTTTATACATAATCAACAAAAATAATCACTAAGAGATATTATCTTATTTAACTTCAACATAACATTACATTGAATATATATTATACGTGTTGATTATTCGATATGTCTTATTGTTTGTTAATATATTGTTTATTTATTAAAGAGTGTGTTTATAAAATAAATTTCTTAAATTGGTTTGAGTTGATTAATCATTCCTCAATAAGTAAAAATGACTACATTATGAAATTTTATGAGTATATTTTAACAAATATAAAGCACGTAGAGAGTAAAAATATGTATTGTTGTCTAAACCTAGCATATGACATCAAATTCGTATGAAATAAACACGTATGTTATGGGATTAATTAAAATGATACATGAGCAAAAACAGATACACCACCGGTGTTTCAGTGTCTATGTGTTATTTTCATGTATAACATTGGGAAGATATACTTTCATGATTCTCTCTATTTTTTTTACTATACATGATTTGACCTAGTGTCTCATGGCTAGCGTTCATCATCCCACAAAAGGGCTGGGGTTCGGGCTCGGGAAGCTTGGACTCATCATCTTCCTTCCATTCGTTGACGGGATTTGATCACCAAGAGCGGGCTTTCTGCTTTCAATTTCATTTTATTTTGCATTGGTTCACCATGTTGTTCATCTTCAAAATCATAGTTAGCTCTTTGGCTATCTTTGAAAAGATCAGAAAGTCTAATTTTATTTTCTGTGCATTTGAGATGGTTGATATGGGAAAACAGCAGCATGAGGTTTGTAACAGCCTGTAGAGAAGTTATGGTGGACCGTGTATTGCCTCTTGATGGAGTAAACTCTGCACAGAAACGACCATCAAAAAAACAGATCAATCGTTAACATGTAAAACTAATAACAAAAAACTACGAGTATATGTGTATTACCACCATTAACGCTCATGAAATCATCATCACAATCCGACTCTAACCATGCTTGCGAGTCGAAAAATGTTTCCTCTTTACTACCTGCAATGTTAAATAACACATGTGCATCCTCAAAAACACAAAGATTGTGATTATAAGCTAGACCATACAATTTGTGAGGTATAAATGTTTAGATTACAAGTCATAAAACTTCTTTTAGGGAATCAGAATACATAATAAATTGGAATATGAAGAAAATGGAAATAAGTGAATTTGGAATTTGTAACGCGTCTGGTAGACAAATCATTCATGTTTGGTTTGTAAATATGTTAATGTTTGAATGTTAGGATTGGGGAGGTGGTGGTAGTGAGGTTAGTTGTTAGAAATAACCCGCAATATATGGCCTACGGATAATTTAAATAAGTTGAACCAAATGACATAATTAGTCCCTAATTGTATGAGGGAGTTATTTGATGAAAATATCCTATAATTATAATTAGGGTTTCCCCTTAGATGTTATAAATAAAGGAGTAGTGAGATAACCAAAAACACCAATAACCTATTCTCTCAAGATCATCCATCGATCTCTCTAAACATCATAACGGAAACAAATCTCACGATCATGGCATCATCATCGTCATCAAAGATCTCTATACCCACAAATAAGTTTATCGTTTTAATGTTTAGTTCATATTTGGGGTTGAATCAACATTATTAGGGTTTCATGTTTTCATTCATGTTTCAAGTTATAATTGACATGTGGTATCAGAGCGTATGTTAATATATCATTTTAATTAATAATAATAATTATTATTATTAATTATAATATTAATTATAATTATAATTATAATAATAAATTATAATAATAATAATAATAATTCTTTGATAATGGATGAATTGTATTCTGTAAATCAATCCTGATGAATTGGTTTATGCTGTGAAGCCTGTTTTGATAATCGATCCAAAACTTTTCTATAAATCGATCAATTTACATATGATTTAAATTTGTTTTGTTGTTTTTGCGGCAATCCTTATCCGTCAAATTCTTTCCACCGTGAAATTAATTGATTCAAAATTTGTGTGGAAACTTCACGACATGGAAGGAGAATTTATTGTGATTCATTACAATTTACTTGTTTTAAAAGTTAATCAAAACAATCTTTATGATTCGTTATTATGGAATTGACGATTATTTTGCTTCCATAATTAGATTGATATTATTTTGCAAAAATCGTTTAAATAAAAGATTTATAATTGTTCTCAAAATTGATTACACCAATCAGTTACTTCTTTTTCTAAAATTAATCCTTAAAATATGGCTGTCATTAATTTAATAACTACAAATTATGGATATTTAAATAAATTGATTGGAGTTTTTTTGCCAATTATACGTCGTTGTAAATATTTTGTTATTCCTTCAATTTAATTGTTGTTAATTATTTTTCAGCACATAAATTATAAATTAATAAGGCATTACGATTTTACGTGAAATAAAGTTTGTGATTTGATGAATCACAATCGAATTTCATATTTAATCAATTTGCAATTACTTCAACTGGCAAAAAAAAATTTTCATTAACGATTTTTATTGTAGAAAATATAATGTACTTATGTTTCATATTTACAAATAAAATCAAACTTGCAAAAGCATATGTCTTAAATATATTTTGACATAGAAAAAGAGATAGTAACTTCAATGAAAGATGAAGTGATTAATCCCAACGGTATATCATTTGGTTTGACATTAAAGTTTAACGTTATCATTTTATATAACCATGTGTATCATCAAATGATGAACCCAAAAACTAGTTGTTTGATAATACACATGGTGAATGTTGGCAAATTAATATAGATATTACACTTCTGCCAAAGGTGATGTGTCGTATTTATGTGCGGTACTATAATTATGTTCATAATACTTGGATGTTAGTCATAGCCAACACGAAGCCAACATTCATTTAGAACCTACTTTAACTTGTTCATAACACTTGCACATTGGTCATAGCCAACGCAAAGCCATCGTGCAAGTAGAACATTACTTTAATTTGTTCATAACATTTGAATTTTGGTCAAAGCAATGCGAAACCAATATTCAACAAGAACTTTACTTTTAGCCTATTATTTTGGTGTTATAATAGGTTTTATATTTAACGTATTATCTTGTCTGCTTTATTATTTATTTTTTTATTACCCTATAATTAGCTCACTTTAACTCTTCTACTATTTGTATCAATTTAGCATCCACTATCACTTCTAACTTTGGAATTGAAGTTTTAACCGAGGCAAACTTCGTCTATTGGAGGGACTCTGTAAACTTACTCTTGGCATGTTGCATCTTGATTATCCCTTGAGACATGACGCTCCTGCTGCTCTTACCGCTGAAAGTACGACAAATCAAAAACAAGAGTATGAAAAGTGGGAGGGGACTAATAGAATGTCTCTAATCGTAATCAAGAATCCCATCTCTGTTACAATCAGGGGAGCAATACCTGATTCAGATAATGCTAATTCTTATTTGAACTCAGTGGAGGAACAGTTAAAGAATCTTCTAAAGCACAGCGAGCACTCTGATTCTAAATATGCTTACTACAAAGTATGATGGGTTTAAAAATGTGCGTGAGCATATAATGATGATAAACGACATGGCTCATAAACTCAAGAGCTTAGACATGGAGATTAGTGATGGTTTTCTAGTACACTTCATATGACTTGTCATCCTACATGCTTTGATGCTTTTAAGATCAACTATAACACCTAGAAAGAAAAATGGTCAATGGGTGAGTTGATAGCAATCTGCGTGCAAGTGGAAGAACGCCTGAAGCTAGAAAAGCCTGATGTTGTTCATGTTACCACCATTAAACCATTAAAGAGGAAGGAAAACTTTTAAGGGGAAGTTCCAAAGTCCATAAGGTTGGTACAAGTGCAGCTTCAGCTCAAATGCCTCCTTCGGAAAATCTCGCTGTAAATTCTGTCAAGGACACCCAACGAGATTGCCTAAGTCAGGAGGTGTCGAAGAAAGTGTCCATCATTATTGTATGTTAAAGTCCCTTTATGATGTTTGAGCCTTTAATGTTAACGTTCCAATTAACACATGGTGGGTTGATTCTGGTTCTATGGTTCTTTACTAACTCAACATAGGGATTCCTTACAATCCGGAAGCTGGAAAGAAACCAAAGGACAATTAAGGTGGGAGAAGGTGATGAAACATAATGTTAAATCCGTAGGAACCATGCAATTAATAATGAAAACTAGTCATTGTATTAAACTTTATGATACATTATATGTACCGAGAATTACTCGGAACTTAGTATCTGTACCAAACTTAGAAAATGATGCTTATGAAGTTTTGCATGGTCGTGGCAAAGTCACTATTACTTTAAACTCTCATGTTGTGGTGGTGGTATATGGATGGAAATCTCTATAAGTTAGAACTAGATGATCAATTTTCAAAATCTTTGTTATCATATAATGTGAATGAAGACATTAACAAATGAAAACGAGATTTGGAAACATCATCCATGTTGTGGCATCAATGTTTAGGCCACATCTCACGAGATCTTATGTTAAGACTCGTGAAAGATGAAGTATTACCAAATCTTGATTTCTCTGATTTTTAAACATGTGTTAAATGCCTTAAAGGTAAAATGGCTAATGGATCTAAAAGGGGATGTTGTCAGGAATTCCGATTTATCGGAACTCATACACACTGATATTAGTGAACCTTATCCTATGGAATATCAGGACATAAATCATTTATCACTTTTATATATGATCACTCGTGTTACAGTACTTGTGCTTAATTAAGGATAAATCTGAATCACTTGACATGTTTAAAACCTTTAAGGCTGAAGTTGAAAATCAACTTGATCGTAAAATAAAGGTAGTGAGATTAGATAGATGTGGTGAGTATTATGGTAGACATACTGATGTTGGTCAAGCTCCTGTCCTTTCTTTGACTTTTGTAAAGAACACGGGATTGTAATCCAATTTACCATGTCGGGTACTCCTTAGCAGAATGGTGTAGCTGAGAGAAGAAATCGTACCCTAATGGACATGGTTAGAAGTATGTTAGCAAACTACTCTTTGCCTGAATTTTTATGAATAGAGGCATTAAAGACAACTGTTCATATACTAAATAGAGTTACTTCTAAGTCTGTCCCTTAAACTCCACTTGAAATTTGGACAGGAAGGAAACCTAGCTTAAGGTATATGAAAGTATGGGGTTGTCCAGCCAAAGCTATGCTTCATAATCTTTAACAAAGAAAACTTCACATGAAGACAGTTAGTTGTTTCATTATGGGATATCTTGATTATTCAAAGGGATATAGATTTTATTGTCTTTCTCATACTACTCGCATCGTGAAAACTCATCATGCTATGTTTTTAGAAGATTCTAAGGTCAGTGGGAGTAGTGAAAGTCAAGACATGACTTACAAGAAGTGCAAGAGGAGGGAGGGTGGGCTCTCTACACTTACCTCCTATTACACCTCTTTTACTTGACACTGCACCATTACAAAACACTAAACCATTATCATGTTTCCTCAAAAATTCATGTTGCTCTAAACATTCCTGTAAACGAAGCACCATCAATCCACAAGAGCAAGTCCTCATACGACTACTGAAACTCCGGAACCCGAAAATCAGCTAAGGAGTTCATCACAGTCTAGAAGGCCTACTAATTTTGATGATTATGTAACCTACCTTAATGAAGCTGATCTGGATATAGGAAAGTGTAACGATCCAACCTCCTATAATGAAGCCATTAGTAGTGATCAATCGTCTAAATGGAATAAAGCTATGATCGATGAGCTTGATTCCATGTATAAGAATGACGTTTGAGAATTGGTTAAATTACCTAAGGGTGTTAAACCAGTAGGATGTAAATAGGTTTCAAAACCAAATTAGACCTGAATGGTAATATTGAACGCCATAAAGCACGATTGGCTGCTAAAGGCTATACTCAAAAGGAGGTAATTGATATCAGAAAACCTTTTCACCTGTTTCACGGAAGGATTCCTTAAGTATTGTTATGCCTTAGTAGCTCATTTAAATTTAGAGTTACATCAAATGGACGTTAAAACCGCTTTCCTTAATGGTGACTTACATGAGGATGTGTTAATGAACCAACCTGAAGGTTTCAAACCTAAAGGTAAAGGTAAAAAACTTAGTCTGTAAGTTAAAGAAATCTCTATACGGGTTAAACAAGCATCACGTCAATGGTATTTAACTAACGAAGTCATGAAGAAACAAGGTTTCATCAAAAATCAAGTGGATCAATGCACCTACCTCAAAATAAGTGGGAGCAATTTTGCTATATTTGTCTTTTATGTAGATGACATTCTATCAACAAGTAATAGTTTAGATTTGTTGCATGAGTCAAAGAGATTACTTTCGCGTAATTTTGACATGAAAGATGTCAGGAAGCTTTTATATATAGGCATCGAAATACACCGAGATCAAGCCAATGGGATATTAGGATTGTCTCAAAAAGGCGTATATTGAACGTGTCCTTACACGTTATAATATGCACCAGTGCTCTCCCTTAGTGCTCCAGTAGTTTAAGGAGACGTTTTTAGTTCATTTCAATGTTTGAAAACAGAGGATGAGAAGAAGCAGATGAAATGGATACCTTATGCTTCAGTAGTGGGAAGTTTAATGTATGCTCAAGTTGTACTCGTCTGATATTGCATATATTACTGGAATGCTAGGCCGATATCAATCTAATCTTGGCCTAGATCATTGGAAAGCAGCAAAGAAAGTATTACGATATCTTCAAGGGACAAAAGAGTATAAGTTGACATATAAAAGAACTGATAACTTAGAAGTGGTGGGCTATTCTGATTTGACTTTGCTAAATGCAAAGATGATAAAAAATCAACATCGAAGTATATCTTTATGTTAGCAGGCAGACCTATTTCATGGAGGAGTCATGAGCAGCAGTTGACAACAACCTAAACAATGATGGCAGAATACGTTATGGCTTATAATGCAACTTGCCATGGGATGTTGTTAAGAAATCTTATTACCGGACTCAAAATTGTTAACTCCATATCACGACCGTTGAAGATTTACTGTAACAACTTAGCTGCCGTCAATTTCTTGAATAGTAACAGTTCGGGTGGAGCTGGTTTATATCTCGATATAAAATATTTGTTCGTACGAGAACGAGTAGAGGAAATTAATCTTTAGCACAAAAGATATGCTTGCGGATCCAATGACTAAAGGTCTACCACCCAAAACTTTCTAAGAACTCGTAACAAGGATGGACTTTACTAAAGACTTTATATAATAGCATAACAAGTGTGCATTAATGATTAATGTGATTTCCTCAAATATTTATTTTGTCTATTATAACTTATATGCGTGTTTAATTTGTTAAGAAAGGCGTGCTTGGCTCCCTTTGTTGCATAATAATTGTTCATTCAACGGGTTCCAAGGAGTCAGACAATTATATCTTCTTTTCCCGTGGTCTTCAGATCAAGTTAATCGATCGTTATGCACGCTTTCGACTTTACTTTAATCATGGTTAAGCATCCCAAATTGTCAAGAGTCATCGATCGCCTAGGATCTGATACCAATTGTTGAAAAACGCAAAAATTTAAGGGGGCAAACCGCAATTACTTTCTCACTTTTATTAATAAACTCAAAAACTCATAAGTTACATCAACCAATCGACTCATATTTATACTACTCTATAACAATACTTACCTAAATCGAGGAGAAAGAAAACAGACGCTATCTTTAGTCCTAAACTCCTAGGCTTCTACTTGACTCATTTGCTAATGCTATTACCAGAACCGGCCCAAACTGATAGATTTCAGGCCCAATTTCTCGGCCCAAACTGATAAATTACAGGCCCAATTAATGCGCCGGCCCACAAGGATAAAAACTTCAAATTTTGCAACTTAAATCGACAAAGCACAAACATTAAAACATTATCAGAAATAGATTTAAAACAAATCAACTAGGAAAATCAGAAAACCACTAGATTATATATATTTAAGAAAAAAAGAGAAAAAACTTTAGATATCGAATCAAATTGAACTCATGAATTGACGAAGAAACTAAAACATCTAACATCAATAAATTACCAGTTTACCACCAACCGAAAGAAACTAACTTTAAACTTAACAAAAGCCCAGGCAACAAGAAAGTAAGAATCAAGATCATAGGAATCGAAATCATACCATGATCTCGAATCGAATGTCGGGCTAATTTCGATGGAGGCGATTGACGTTAGCAGCAAGATCACCATTGATGATGTTGATATCATTAGACCCATGTAACACTTGTGTTTTCATAGCAGATGACTTCTGCTGAGTTGAAACACAAGCACCCATGTGCTATGATGATCTGATGACCAATAATATTTCCTGAGAAAGATGATCAAACCAACATATTTGCAAAAAAAAAAAAATAGGGAGAGTAAAGATGAAACAAAAATGATTGCTTAAAGGGGAAGTTGTTGTATCAACCAACGAAGAGCACCTTGGTCCCCTTGTCATTCAAGTGAATATAATAGTTTTATACTTTTGTTCTTTACCTTGATATTGACATTCCTAGATATTATCCCGTCTCCTATAAATTTTTTTTCTTTTTATCTTTTAAGAATAAAGATAGTATTTTTATTTATTTTGTATATGATAAAGAATAGAGAAAGAAATAATAAATCAGGGTTAGTATTATTTATATTTAGTTATTGTTTAGTTAACATAGATGAATTTAATTAAGATTCAAAGCTTATAAAATATAATATTACTAAATAACCAAAATTTAAAGTTTGTTATATTTTGTATTCATTTATGTATAATTTGTTAGTTTAAGTAACTTAATATTATCGTTTTTTATTTAGTAGAATGATGTTACCGAATTAGTTTTTTTAATTCTTAGAGATCCTTTTATCATCGGTGATTTATTTTTCATTTAAATCGTTTCGAGTATTTAATACAATAAACATGTATATATTCATGGTGCCATATTTTGTTTTTCATGTTTTTTTGTATTTTACCTTTGTAATTACAATATGTTTTCACATCTATCAAATGGTTGATTTAATACGGTCTTAAACAGTAATAAAAACTTATGGTTAGTTTTAACCAAGACACGCAAACAGTACACAATCAAGGGTGGAATGGTGTAATAAAAAATCAATTTTGAGGCATGTGATGTGAATGAGCACAAGCAATGCCATGTGAGTGGTTCAATCTAAACCGCTACATGGTATGATGCTCCAACTTCCATGGTACTTAGATGGTTTTATGGCATCATTAATTGGATTTTTAATATTTTCTCGGATCACTAATTGGATCACTTCGATCATTTTCGTTACCCAAGTTTCGAAACCTTGGGGCACTAGGCTGGCACGTCCCCGAATGAAAACTCGTACATCAATCCGTCCCCATCAGCCTCAAACCTAAAAACTGTTTCTAGATGATAATGTTATTAAGAAAATAAATATGATTACAAATGAAACTAGTCTAGACAAAGATTAATTATAATTAAAATTAATAAAAATGGAATATGAAAGAAGAAAAATGAATGAGGCGTGTATCAAAATAGATCCCTAATAAACACGAGAGCGTAAAAGTAGTTGTAATGTCAAAGGTGAACTTGAATGCCTAAAATCAAACATGAAAGTCGCGCGTTTGTGTGTAAAACTTTCTTAATGTTTTTCCCTAAGAAGCATACGAAAAAATGAGAATGTTCACGTTTACACTGTAAACAGTGTAACCATATGGTATAGATTTATTGGTTTACCATTTATAACAGCGTAACCATATTGTTGTTATAATGATAGAAGGTTAATATCATTTGAAAACTAGTAAATTTCTTAAGAACCTTATAAAATAATATCAATAGGTCGTATTTCTAAAATTTTTACTTTTACACATAGTTGTTTATGTTAAGATACAATAAAAACTATAAAAATAACATAAAACATATCAAATTAATGTTTGCATACGTTTTTAAAAAAATTTATTTGTTTAGCTACACCTGTGTAGATGGCATAACTTGCGTATAACTTACACACATGTAGATTACAAATTCGTTCACTGTTTTCTTTATGAACTTCAAAAGAGACGTCTACATATTATATTTTAATCATTTTTTTATATATAAAAGAAAGAAGATGTGTCTTGATAGGAGTTCTGAGTTTTAAAAATATTTGTAAGTTTTACAATGGTAGGCAAATATAAAGAATTGAACAAGCATGTGTTTTAGCACTAACAATAGTCAATATACATATAAAATGGGTCTTTTGATCGTATTAAAAGAACAATAACTATAATCTAATAAAATCTATATAAACGTCAAACAATATGTCATTACATCATTTTCATGAAGAAGTTAGTAATCCGCATGCAAACGGCTTGAATAGACCATTTTTTTATTTGGGGAAATTCTCATAACCAACAATACTAATTGAAATTAACTAGTAACATGCGGCGCGTGCAACACTTTTTATTACAGTACTCGTCTTTGGTTAGTTTTAAATTTAAAAAACTGAATTTCTTCTTTTAAGCATATTGTAACAAACATAGAAAAATTATATATAATTAAAGATAAGAGTCTAAGTGTAAATAAGTTTAAAGTTCCACTTTTGTAGTAGCGCTAGAAAGACATATATACCCTTATTAAATTGATTTTTTTGGTTGTACATTATGCTTAAAATTTACAAATCTCTTAATTTTGACCGGAATCATTCCTTCGTGCATTATAATAGAGTATAGATATACATAGACGAGGTTGGTTATCAAACACAAATAACACGGGATTTCAAATTGAATTTATATTTTAAGATGGTGATAATGCATCTTAAAATGAGTTGTTAGCCAACAAATCTGTTCCCTTACAACGAAATTGCTTAATTATTGTCATGTTAAATCTATCATGTGCAATTGTGCATGCCACATTATATCCAAATAAGAACAAATTTATCAAATAATCAAATACAAGTAATAAGTAATGATGTATTTGAATTTGAACCAATCATATGTCAACGCATCAAGAACCAGCCAGGAGTCGATGCATCTTGTATTCAAATCTAAATATACACTTAACGACGCACCACGGCACCAACGACAATTGTTTTAGAACTGAACCGTACAGTAAAACAATTATTTTACTAGTCTATCGGTTTGATTGATAAAACCATATTCAAGAACTAGATGACATCATAAATAAAAGAAAAGTTAACTCATTAATATATATAAGGTTAGAATCATTTGAGTATTTACCAACATATTATTATTATTATTATTACTAGTTTGTTTTCCAACCCGTGCTTCCCGACGGGGTTCGAACATGACGTAGGTTTGGTAATGAAAAGACTTTCTCTTTACTTAAAGAATTGAAGAAAATTGTTCATTGTGGCTGCAAATAATGCCTTTGACACGCCAAAACAATGCCCGTATTCTATTTCATCATTATTGCCTATCAAACTGGTCAGAACATGTCCCAAATAAGCCAAAGCATAACCCTTTAAATAAAAAATCAGAGTGCAATAAAAATATAAAACGGGTTCACAGATGAAACAGAAGCCCACAAAGGCCATCGGATGGATCACAGAAGTTCTCAGATGAGACTGTCCTCATCCTCATTAAACTACACTTAAAGTCACGATTATGAACATTCAAAAGAAAACCCCAAATGGCAACGACATCATTACAAAGAAACTTAGAAACAACATATGACAAATCAAAGAGGCTCTCAAATGAGTCCATACTCATCGTCACTGAAGCAAACTTAGGGTTTCATCATGAATATTCTAAAGAAAGCTCTAACAACAGTGTTACCGTCACAAACCAACAAATACAACAAAGAGATATAATTAGTTCTCAGATGCACGCATAGCATCAACATAGAACTAAATAGGTGTAGATCTGAAACATTAAAAAGAGAATCCCACAAATACTCATTATCATCAGCCAGTTCAGCCGCATCACCGCCGGGGGGATGGCGGCTAGCAGATGCAACCACCCGACTTAAGGTGGCGGGCAATGGTGAAGGCGTAGCACCAAAACACGTCGGAGGGGAGGCAACAAAACGGCAGCCAAGCTAGCGCGACATCGGCTCCATCGCTACCGACACTGCCTTGTTCTCTTCACAAACAGATTTGTAGATCGTAAGCACCCTCGAAATTGATGGGTGACAATGCACCACCTTTTCTTGTTCGGCCACAAAGCTACGACTTGCGTTTCTTCCCTTCTGTTTCACTTCTAGTCATAATTGATGGGTGACAATGCACCACCTTCCACACCTTCTACTCCAACTCCTTCACTCCATCACCAACATTCAAAATAAGGTCCGTATTCTTGACGACATAAAGGTCTCCTACCCCACATGGGTAAAGCTATTTCAGCTTCATGCTAAGAGATATAAATTCTTGGCTCATATCAACGGTATGGCGGCACATTCTCTAAACCAAATTGATGCCATAGTCCTATAGTGGATCTATGGCACCTTGTCCGATGACCTCTTGATCCGCGTTCTATAGACCGAGTCTACCGTCTTTCAAGCATGGTCGCGTATTGAAAAGATCTTCCTTAAAACAATTGCCACTACCCTCTTCTTAAGGTGGTAATTAGCGCTCAAAAAGCTCCAGCCCAATCACATCTCTAATGAACCAGTGGGCTGCATCCTCTTCAGCCCCAACCGCAAACATGGTTGAATATGACCCACTTGTTCCTACCCAACTTGGAAAACCCCTAAATGCTATGAATCTTAATAATAACAATGACCAGTGGTATAAAGATACACGTGCTTCTGACCACTTAACAGGAGACCAAGGTAAATTTAACTAATCAATTGTCCCATTAACTCTATTCTAGTAGGTAACGGCACTAGCATGAAGGGATATGGATCAGGCACATCCACCCTCATCACACCTTCACATACCTCATACCATTGCTGTAAAATTCATCCTAGCCAGCTGAAACTGTATACAGAAAGATGTCGAGACGATTTTCACCAACCCGGTCAATATTTCTTGGAATCGGTCAAACTCGGTACAAGTCGTATTTCCGCTTTTTTTCATTGATTTTTGTTGTTTTTCACCGATTTTCGTTAGATTTTTGTTGTTTTTCATGGATATACCTTGAATGATGAAAATTCAATAACTACTACGCCTGTAATATTAAAGAATGGATATTAATTTATGAAATATTTTAGTCTATGAACATGTATCATTTTGATTATATTGATATTCATGTTTTTTTATAAATATTAGTAAGCTTATGATACTTGACATATTTATAATTTTTCAAAAACTATTTTTTTATAATTTACTATGTCCGAGTGCTCCCCAAGTACTCCCCACCTAGGTCAAGTACTCGCAACTCACTAATTGACGACTTGACAATGTCTACCGAGTTCTACAACCATGCTTATACCTTAAAAATGTTCCTTTCTTTCCCAACATAATTCAAAATCTAACTTCGGTATGACAATTTGCGAGTGATAATTATTTGTTCATTGAGTTTGATCCATATGATTTTCTGTGAAGAAAATGAAGAATGGACAAATTCCATCCCACCACAATAGCTCGAGTCATCTATATCTAATCATGTATCCGGTTTCACCAACCGCTTTGGCTTCCTCTTTTCAAGATTATTGGCATGACCGCTTGGACATTCGGGTTAACCAGTTTTTTATTTTCTCATTAAAAATCAATTTCATACATTTAAAAAACATCCTAAGACTCTTATTTGCAAGTCTTGTCATTTTCTAAGAATAAACATTTACCTTTTTCATTTCGCAATCGTGGATCACTTTCCCATTTGACATTTTACATTGTGACTTATGGACCTCCCCTATTGAGACATGGGGGAAGAATTCAACAACAACCACTTCAAGTCTTTTGTAGCTATCCATGGACTTCAATTCCGTTTCTCTTGACCACATATATCCCAACAAAATGGTAGGTCTGAGTGCATGATACGTCGTCTTAACGACACTGTGCTTACTCTTTTCACCAATGCTAATCTTCCATCTAATTCTTAGGTAGAAGCCCATCATATGACTTGCTACCTTCACAACATTCTACCGACCACTTGTTTAAAATTTAGAACACTAAGCGAAGCATTATATCTCCATCAACGAACTTATTACCATCTATGTGTCTTCGGTTGTGCTTGTGACTCAAACATATCTTCTACCCGTCCTCACAAACTCACCACTAGCTCAACCATGTGTGCCTTTCTTGGTTACCCTGTTGATTATCACAGTTATCAGTGTCTCTATCTTACTTCTGAAAATACACACTTTCCTGAAAGTTAATGAATCATACTTCCCATTTATGACATCCACATCCAATGCCCCACATGATTGTTCACTTTTAGACATTGAACCACCACCTTTAATGTTCCAAAACCCACTATAATACTCCTGGCCACCCTGTGTTCCCCCACATGAAAAAATCACTATAAACTCGTCCCCTAACTCTCAAACCCGCTTTCCCATGCACTCCTAATCTCCACCCAAGTCACCAATGCAACCTATAAATCACCCTAATAACCCATAACCATCTACCTCTCACAATCACACGACCCAACCTACACCACCTCCACCTACCCACCACATGACCATCTATGCCAAGTCAGGAATCCACAAGCCTTGTGTAACTTTTAGCCTACACACTTTTGCCGCCATCGCTGTCACCACCTCCTTGGTTCCCTCTTCCCATTAAAATACATGTTTGATCCATGCTGGAATGCAGCCACGACTAGAGAGTATCGAGGTCTAATGGCCAATATAATAGGTGTATGTAGCTCGTTCGACATAAGTTCAATGCCAAAGGGACTCTCCAATGATAGAAAGCTCGTCTTGTGGTTAATAGGAAAAGCTAACATGTAGGTATTGATTGTGATGAGACATTCAGTCCTGTGGTAAAGTCCACGACCATATGAACGGTCCTTAATCTCCGTCTCACGTAGTTGTCGAATCCACCAACTTGACATGAAAAACGCCTTTCTAAACAACTTACCAGAGATGGTTTTCATGCTTCAACCGTCAGGGTTTAAAGATCACAATTTCCCCAACCATGTTTGCAAATTAAAGAAATATCTATACGATTTGAAACAAGTGCATCGTACATGGTATGAAAGGTTTGCAACATACATTACTAAGTGTGGATTGCATAGCACCACAAGTGATACTTCACTGTACGTATGTCGCTAAGGTCACCAAATAGCCTACTTATCACTACACAGAGACAATATTAACCTTATGACATCTAACAACAGTCTTCTACAATGTATTATATAAACATTATCCTCAAAATTTGCAATGATAGACCTCAGTGAACTTCATATTTTCTTGAAATTATAGTAACCAAGAAGAATGGCAGATTGTTCCTCTCACAAGAATTGTAAGCCACTAACATACTAGAACAAGGGAACATGTTTGATTCATGTGACGCGACTTCCAATTTAAGTTCACCTTCGGGTAACCTTTTATCGAATGACTTTTTTGTATCGCCAACTAGCAGGATCATTACAATACTTAACATTACAAGGTCTCACCTCACATACGTTGTCCAGCAAGTTTGTTTTGTTCATGCACCAGCTCACGAACCCTATTGCTAGTTTCTTAAATGAGTCCTCTTTTATGTAGAAAGTACTATTGACTTTAGCCTACGTAATGTACCCTCCAAATCCATGCAATTCACCACCTATTCTGATGTGAATTGAGGGCTGTCTAGACTCACGTAGATCAACATCGGGCTATTATGTATACTTAGGCGAAAACTTAGTATGTTGTTCGTCCAAACGACAACCTACTATTTCATGATCAAGTGTCGAGGCAGAATACCTTGGGGTCGAAACGCAGTCGCTAAAACGAGTTGGCTTTGAACTTAATGTTTGAGCTATTTGTTCCTACATGTAAGGCAACGATCATGTATTGCGCTAACATACAGGTTCTTTACTTATCTAAAAATCCCGTAAAACATCAACATACAAAACATGTAGAACTTAATATTCACTTCTTAATAGAAAAAGTTCGTATAGGCGCAGTTTGAGTACTACATGTTCCTGCGGATTCAATATGTCGATATGTTCACAAAAGGGTTACCATGACAACTATTCATGTGGTTCAATTCCAGCCTTTGCATTCGTCTTTCTGCTATTAGACTAAGGGGTATTAACCGACAACTATGTTATCGTTATTTGCATTTATTTTTGTAAATCATTTAGTCAATCAGTTAGCTTAAATTAAAATTTCAATTTTATTAGTCAATCAGTTAGCATAGAATGAGGATCTCAATTTACCAAATTAATTCTGGTAATTGAGCATCCGTGGTTTGTATGTATGTGTGTGTATATATATTGCTAATAAGAGGGAGCTTTGAGTTCCATAAGTTTTTATTAAGAACTAGTAAATATTTTAAGTTTTTTATCACAAGAATTAATATCAATAGATCATATTTTTAAATTGTATACTTTTTACATATAGTTGTGTGTGTTTTTATACACTAGAAACTAAAAATAACATTAAAATCCATCAAACTAATATTACATATGTTTTTAAAATGTTTATAATTTAGCTACATATGTGTAGATAATATAATTTACATGACTTTCATGTGAAGATTACAAATTCTTTCATTGTTTTCTTTTTGAACTTCAAGAGAAACGTCAAAATTTTATATTTCAATGAGTTTTTATATAAAACATAAAAAAGTTGTGTGTTTGATAGAAGTTTTCGTAGTTCTAAATATATTTGTGAGTTCTCAAATGATAATAACTATATATATATACGTATATATTTTATATAATTCAAAACATAGTATTAAAAATACTATATGTGTTGACGTGGATTTACAATTTAACAGAAGTACTTATGGATTCTTATTGGCTAAGCACACACTACGAAGGTACTTACAAAGACATGTTAAACAGCACGACTTGAGTACTTGACGTGTTTGCAAGTTTGCTATTTAATGTTGAAGTTTATAGTTATAGCGAAATGATGAACAAAACTTAAATTTGTTGTAATTGTTAAAATAATCAAGTCTAATGTAAGAAGTATGCTGAATGAACAGGGTTAAATTTGTCAAAGTTACTAGATGTAGGTTCCAGAACATTCTCATTGGGGTGTGTTTGGTCACATATATTCATTTAAAAGATGAAACATAAAGTGGATAACAACCGATGTGCTTAGGGGCTGTTTGGTAGTATTTGAATCAGCTTTTTAATAGTTTAGATGTCTAAATGGTTCAACACTTAATGATTCAGACTGTTTGTTTTGCGAGCAAATGTCTGAATGGTTTAGACATTTACCTTTGAATGGTTAAGCATTATCCTAATGCTGAATGATTAAGAGGTCTAATGCTGAACGGTTAAGACCTCTTATTTGAATTGGTCAGACATTTGTCTTTGAATAGTTAAGCGATATAATAGTTCAGACCTCTTAATAGTTCAACACTTAATGGTTCAGACCTCTTATTAGTTAAGCACTTAATCATTCAGAAATTGCCAAACAACCTATTAGCTAGTATTATTTACTAGTTCTCTAGCATTGTCTTGTAGAAGTGAGATGTGATTTTAAATAGGGGTGTGCAACAGGTCAATTGGTCAAACTTGGATCTGTTCGAGGGCAAAAACGTATGAAAGTAAGGATCAAAAATCAGACAAAAATGGGACAGTTTGCTCCGGTCCGGTTTCGAGTATTTCATTTCGCTTTGTCATGATAGGTCAGGTAGGGCAGAAATTTCATAACCAGTGTTAGTTTTTTTATAGGTTCTTTTTGGGCTGCTGCCGCTAGTATTATGTTTCTTTTTCTAGAAGGAAAATCAATGGTCAAGATGGCAATGATCTAAGACTTATAAAAACAATGTCTAGGCCAGATTATTCAATATTACATTCACATTTTATTCAAATAATAAGGTGCATAAAATCCTTAATAGCATAACATAAAAATACTAGATTTCTATAAAGGCATTCCTGAGAGATACAAACTATAGCTACAAACAGTTGTTTTTTCATGAGCTAGAAAATGGACTTGGTAACTTCACAAGGGGGATTTTTCGGATCATAATCCAAGTCTTTGCTAAATGAGAGAATGATCCCTCGACACAAGCGGTTACTCAAATTAAATGGGTGATTTTGCCCTTTGTTGATGAGATTATGATATGGTAAATTGAACGATTGTATGTCTTTCCTAGTTTTTCACTTTTTGGATTCCTACACATATATACTTAGTACACACGCATAGACACATATACATAAATTTATCTAAAGAAATTTTTTTAAAGTTTCCCTTACTTATTATTGAACGATGAAAAACATAGATTTATTAAAAAACTAATACCCATCATAGTAAGATGCTATAGTGAGACATGTTTACATCTTGCACCTTTATATTAAAATTACACCAATCATTCCACGCTAGCATATTCAATTTCGCTCTAATTTTGACAAACAAAACAAACTTGCCTTGATATCTTGCACGATTATCTCCAGACTCTAGTTAATTTTGTTGAAGAGTCAATCATTTCTTGCTCTCCAAAGCTATCACGAAGTAGCTAGTGATACATAACCCCATCTTCTTATATCCTTATTTTAAACTTTAGCCTTTCTATTACTGTGTTACCTGCCATCACATCCATTTACACTATGTTTTAACCATCATCCACACTATATCTTCAAATTGGCATTGTACAAGAACGTCATAAACTGTAGTGTTAACATATATTTTCCTTTTAGCTAGTGCCTCCTTACTCAGAATTCTATCCGGACCCACCTGCCATTCGAAGAAGTTAACTTTTTTTAGGATCCATCTTATAATAAAATGTAAATCTACTATAATATTCCTTTAAAATATCTTTTTCTTCAAAATGTCTCATTTCTCAAGCCATCCATCAAAATATTACTACCGGACAAGGTGTCGGCGCCTCTATATGTAGAGGCACATGGTCTTTATGTACAAGTGTCTGACCACACCATAAAGGCGTCTAACCCTACTATAGAGGCACCTGACCCTTTGCAGAGACATCTAACCCTTTATGTAAAGTCATTCGCCCCTTTTGTGTAGAGGCGCTTGACCCTTTTATGCAGGCATCCGACCCTATTATAAAGGCTTATGACCCTTTGTATAGGTGTCCGATCTTATAATAAAAGCCCTCGAGCATGTTAAAAATAAAAATAATAAAAATAACATCAGGCGTAGGCGACTGTGACACAACTGTCAGATGGAGGTCGTCACCTTTATAGGCATGAAGGTGTGTCGGATTGGAGGGAGGCAGGGACACCTTTACTAGACACGTGTTAAAATTTTATTCATTTAGACGAAAGGCACACACCCTTTAACATAGAGGCGCTATCGCTTTGTCTAATGCCTTGAGGATAAAGAAGTTTTGAGGATATCAGTAGTAAACGAGATCTTTAGAATTTTTCCTTATCTTAATCGATGTAAAGTAAAGGTTTTGTCCCCATCTTACACATCATTCCTAGAGTTTACCAATAACCCTACGATCAGTAAACTTTTAGCTTGTATGTTTTCAATAGATCTACTATCAATAATATTTTTACCAGGTATGTTTGTTTGTTTAGAATTTATGGGATACAACTTTTTTTTTCGTTGATTCTATGATATAGATTCTTTTTGGAATTTCAAGCATATCATGGGAACTGCTGATTCTGATATTTACATAGTAAACTAGTAATCCAATCATATCTAAGTATGCTAGGATTCAATAAGCTCATAAAAAAATATTGATGGATAAATATGAAATTATAAGGTTAACTAAAATTTTAAAACAATGGATTTTGGGATATGAATAAGAGCAACTAAAAACTTTAAAACAATCAACACTATGATGCACCATCTGATTTTAAGTCAAGATCAGCTGTGGTTTGCACTTGAGCTGCATACTGCAAGTTCCACAACACATCCTCGAAAGATGGTCGGTGTGTTGGTTCAGGCGATATACATTTGTTCGTGATCGATATCACAATCGATAAAGACTCCTGCGAGCATGTGGTTAACACGACCGGATCCACAATTCGTTGTCTCCCATCTTGGCTTCCAAAAGAGGTCTGTTCATATTTAAGAAACATTTACACATCAAACATAAACAACACCCTCCAATGTTGTTGATCAGTATGGCTAACGTACCATTTCGTTGAGCAAAAAGGCTTCGCCTTTGCCGCTTACTACTGGGCCCACGAGTGCTTCAAGCAAAATGAATCCAAAATCGTATACATCGTCTGCTAACTTCTTTAGACGCCTACAACACACAACTCAATACTAAGATTTGATAATAAACCGAGGGCGGTACATAAAACCATTTATTTATATAAAATTTTCTGGTTCCACCACTTAAATTGCATTTTAATTTTAAAGGAAATATTTACAAGGGGAGTTTCTTACCATGATTTAGTTCCATCTCCTTTTGCCTATATTAGAAAAACAATGACTATAAGTATTACAGAGATATGATACCAAAATTATAACAAAAAAAATTTAAGAGGCATACACCTCAAATTGTTCTAGTTCTCCTGTGATGACTGACATTCCATAATCGCTTAGCTTTGCGATCTGATAATCGTCAAGCAGTATGTTGTTCGTCTTTAAACGGTTGCTAGAAGAAGCCGGGATCACTCCCGAATGCAGAAAGTGTACAGCTTTTGCAGCTCCTATTAGAATTGCTAACCGGTCTGACCACTTAAGTACTCTTTCTGAACCATTCTCTGCATATGACATTGTTGTTTAGTTAGAAACAGAAAATGACTTGGGTGACCACTGAATCACATACCAGTGATCACCCAAGTTTAAATTCTGTAAATTTTCCAGTAATTGAATTGGGATGACTATAATTTTTTTTATATTTTTTGTTTTATAAGCAATGTGGTCATGAATAGTGACAACCTGAGAGAAAAGCTCGAAAATTTCCATTGGATATGTATTCGTATACGAGGAAGATTTTGCTAGAAGTCGAATCTTCTACTCCACCATCATCAATGCAATAACCCAAGAAGCTAACCAGATGTGGGTGTCGAAGCTTTGAAATCAAATCCAATCGGACTTTCAGGTTCCGTTTTGAGCATTTTTTGAATAATGAGAGCGATCGTATAGCAACGAAGGCCCCATTTTCTAATCTCCCCTTGTAAATCTTCAAAAAAAAAAAAAAAAAAAAACTTACTCATCGTTTATATTTTACAATAGTTGATAGTCAATCTTAGTTCTTTTAACATCAATGTCTACAAGGAAAGAATGATATGATCACTCATGGAACCAGAACTTTTCAACCTTATGGTCATAATACAAACTTTTTTTTTTTTTCTAGATTCACTTTGATTATCCTGGATTCACTTTAATTACTTTATTGACGACAATTTAAAGGATGAAACTCCGAGAAATTGACGTTAATATACCCTTAGGAAAACTTTTAAAACCATAATTCTACTTAGATTTGAAGTTAAAAATTAGTCGGGTTGACATCAAAGTTAATATTTCACTAGGTTACTTGATAGATGTCAAGTCATACTAATCATGACCTTGATAGATCACACTCTCTGTACACTCACTAATTTCATTATGAGGCCCCGACTTGATTTGAGCGTCGGAGCGTCCTCGGAGCCTATGGCTCAATGGGCCCTCTAGCTTAGCGAATCGGATAAGCGAACCGACTCCACCATAGATCTGAGATGAAGGCTGTCTTCTCCTTTAACATGAGGTAATTTGCCTAGGAACCTCAAGTGACTGGAATTGATTCAACAAAACCAGTCCACTCTTAATATATGCAGTGGGACACATATATTCGGTTCAGTTAGTCGGTTTTTTCGGTTATACGGTGTGGGTTAGGTTATTCAATGCGGTTCGGTTATTTTCGGTAATTAATAGATGGTTAACCGAAACCGAACCGAAACTATTGGATTCAAAAATCGGTTAACCGAAGTACCACTTTTTTTGTTCGGTTATTTTGATTCGGTTACATGGGTAATTCGGTTACAATTCGGTTTTTTTCGGTTTTTCTCACCTCTAATCTTAACTGTCGCTCCTACTCTTAAGGTCAGACCGGTTTTAAAACCATAATGAATAATATACAATTTATAATTAATTATAAGTAATCCAAAAACTAATATGAAACTAATTTTACCTATGAATTTGTAATTGTAACACAAATATAGTATTAATTAAACAAAATATGAGACGTAAGTGGTAAATTAATTAATCAACAAATGAAATGACTAAAGTAAACAATAAAGAAAGTTTGAAACCCGGTTCAATCACGATTCACCGGTTCAATTCACAAGTTTAACCATTCCCACCCATAAGTGAACGTAGGGTTTCAATTTTTAACGGTTCGGTTTTGGTTTTTGATGACCAAAAACCGTTATTAGCGGTTTAGCTTATGGTTTGACCTAAAAACCATCAAAACCGGACCGTAAACACCTCTAACTTATCAGTTAAAACAAAGACGGTTCAAGATTATTAACCGAACCGCTTATGTAGCCGTTCTCAAAACACGAAACAGTAATGTATATGTTATATGTACCTTCCCGATAGACCCTTCACCCAAAAACGCCGATTGATCAAAATTCCCTGTGGCCTCTGCTAAATCTTCCATCGAAAACACTCCACACGATGCAGAAACTTGTGTCCCAAGTTCTGATTCTTGAGAAACAATCCCTGAAAAAGAAACCCAAATGTACTATTAAAGAATTAATCACATAAACAGTATCATGTTAAACAATTATCAAGTACCACTTACTTGTGTCAGAAGCAGTCTCCACTGGTGCACTGTCATCACTAACTTTCGGTACCGTATGCTGCAGAGTAACTATCTTTTTTCGATGATGTCGTTTACAAAAGATTAACATCACAATTGCAAATGAAATCAAACAGATAGCTGAACAAATTACAACAATTAGAACCCACAAAGCTTTACCCCAATACAGTTTCTTGATCTTGATCAAACTATCTTCTTTACAGTCAGATTCTTGACTGTTTGCGTGACCAACAAGTAAGCAATTTCCAGTGGACTTCACAACTCGTTTGTTAGCAGAATTTGTGTCTAAACATGAAGGAAGACGACCCGTAAACCGATTGCTAGAGATGTCGACAAACCCGAGTTTATTTCCACATTTGATTGTGTTAGGAAGTGACCCACTTAGCTTGTTGGATGCTAGATTCAAGTAACTGATGTTTGGCAAGAGGAATAGAGAAGATGGGGGTGTTCCCCACAAGATGTTCGATGAAATGTCGAGGTGATGAAGGCGGTTAAGCTGCCCGAATTGTTCAGGAATGGCGCCCGAAAACGAGTTATTGCTTAAGAGAACTGTGATAACTGATTCAGGTAATGATGGAAGTTCAGAATCTAGATGATTGTCTCTCAAATCTAGTAAATGTAGATTGGATAAAGGGCTTAAATCGGGTAATTTGCCTGAAAGATTGTTGTGGGATAGAACAACATTTGTGATTGTTGTGATTTTGGAGATTGAAGATGGGAATTGACCCTTTAATATGTTGTTCTTTAAGCTCAAAATGGTGAGGTTTGATAGTGAATCAAACAGTTTATCAGGTAAAGATTCATTGAAGAAGTTTGCATCTAGTGTTAAAGATTGAAGCTTTTGTAATCTTGAAATCCCATTTGGAACAGAACCAAACATGAAGTTTGAGCTCATGTCCAACACTTCAAGTGAATTGAGCCTGTGGATTTTGTCAGGAAGTTGACCCCAAATGCCTAAAGATACTAAACTAAGAACCTTAAGTGTGTTCAATCTTGTTAATGTTGTTACAAACGAATCGATGGAGAAAGATTCAGATAACGTTTGGTTACGAATTGGAGACCCATGAAAAAGACTGACCTTTGGAAGCTTATCTCCCATGATTTTGAGTTCAGTAACAGAGTTATCTTCACATTTGATGGTTACATGAAGATTTGAAGGGAAATTGCAGAGATCACCATTGGAATTCTCCCAGTTTGTTAATTGAATTGGGTATTCAAGATGCTTTCTTAACTGCATAAGAATTAAAGATTGGGTGGTTTGTAATTCATGGGTGTTTGAGATCAAGAAAACCCATGAAACAATGAGTATGTGGAAGAAGTGGTTTGAACCCATTTGGAGAATTGCAGAAACCAATTCAAGAATCTTGATGTTGGATGAAAATATGAAAAAAAATTGAACTTTAAACATGAATTTGAAAAAAGCTGTAAAGAGATGATAAATATAGGTTGAATGGTAGTTGATGATGGTCCTTGTGGTTATGGAGAATTTATTGAGTCTGTATTTAGTGAGTGAAAGCAAAAAGAGAGAGAGAGGTTAAAGCATTTAGTAAAAAGCTGCTATGAAAGAAGAGAAAGAGTGTGTGTTGGGGTGGGGTTGTAAATATAGGTGTTGAAGTTACATCTTGCTTCAATTTAAGTTGTTGTTTTGTTTTAGTACAAAATGAAATGTGAGATCTATAATCATGTCTCTTTTGGAGATGACATTTTGATTGAGAAGTTAAGAGGATGTTGTTCATAATGCATTATAGATGGAGGTAACTAGTATCTTGATTTGTTTACTTCACATACATGATGTCATGATTCATTAGAACATTTGTAATGATGTGTGGATACGGTTCTATTCATAGTATTGATGCCGTATTATATATCAGATTTAAAGTAATAATATCTGTAGTTATTTGTTTATATAATTATTCATATATTCTATTTAAAATTGTATTGTATAAACATATTGTAAGTGAGTGAAGACAGATGGGTTCACACTCTGTAAGCATTTTTAATGACGAACAAACCACACAATACTATCTATATAAACCATACAACTCGCTTGCCACAAACAGAGCACAAACATTTGAGCTTTGTGTGTGTGTTTTTGTGTGATATAAGTATGTGAAGTAATTATATTTGAAAGGAAGTGGATGTAGAATTGTAGCCAATTTAATAGAGTGTTACCATTTGTAATATGGAGCCACGACAACTCCAATAATTTATCGTCCTATGGACTCTTTAAGTCCCTTAATTTTCATTCATGGTTTGAATTAATTGCTTCCTTAATTATTGATAATAGACAATTCTATAATAACAAGTATATAAATAAAACTTTGTACAATTTTTAGTCAATATAATAAAGAGCTAAACGTTGGAAACTAAATGAAAAGATAGTGTAATCAAAATAGGATTTAAATGGCTTTTTATATTAAAAAAAAATGGCAAAATTTAATGTTATCCGAATAGTTAAATATTTAAATATTTAACTAAAAGTTTTCTTCTAATCATTTTATCAACTTTCACATGTAAATATTTAAACTCACGTAGCTTTTATAATAATAATTATTGATAACAAACAATTAGGACCTTAATGATAAGCTTTTAAGTTTTAATTATTAGTTTGATATTACTTTTACTATTTATATATACTTGTTATCTCTGTCAATGTAATTGTGATTCTGATGGAAATAAATAACAAAAAATATGAAATTAGATATAAATAGTGGAAAATAAATAACTAAAATATGAAAAGATGAGAGATGAATAAAACAAAAAGGGAAAGGAGTCAAGCAGGAACTTTAGTGGAATTCAAGAACACAAACTTCTATGAAAGACAATATTGGCCTTTATCTATATGGGATAATCATTTTGGCCACGTCTATCGTATTTTAGATTTTCTTCACACGTCTTATGAATTAATCATTTTGTTTTGAGAAAGAACTAATTTAGACTCATTCTTTGAACACCACTAACATCTATATGCTCGTATAGGTATCGTTATATCAAATGCTATCTGGTTGTTGTTCTATACGATTTGTGTTAGGCGATACGAATCTTATAATGTCTAGCAGTTGTCCTATGCAACTCATATAGCTCACTAAGATACAGTTTGTTTTTTCAAAGGTAAAATGTTTACGGTCTGCGGATCATATCTGCAGACATCTGTAGAAAAAGAGCTGGACCAAAGAAGAAAACTATTTGATTTTTACTTCTACAGACTATTAATGTGCTCATTACTATTTTGAAACGACAAATTGTTTGAGCGTTGTATATGTTGCCATTCATCAACAAGAAACCCAATGAACAAAAACAAAAACCCACCAAGAATCTAAACAAAAAAATGTGAATTTCGCATGTGATTAGAGTAATACACACAGTGAGCATACGTGTATTTGCACATTCAGAATTTACAAAATCTGAAACATTTTTTTACAAACCAACAAAAGGCAAATCACAAAACTAAAAACCCATCAACAATCTCCAAGAAAATCGTAATCATTCCTTGATTAACGAGCTCAAGACAAAGAAGAAGCTCACGTTCAAACACTTGAATCTTTCTTCTTTCTGATTCTAAACCCTTCATATACTCTCGCAGTCTTTGCATCTTCTCACCAAAATCACTCCGATTATTATGTAGAAAGATTAAACCAATCTACACCGAAGATTATGAACTCGAAGCAATCGATTACACAACAATCAACTCAAGAATGCAATTGATTTCACTATGATCCTTATGAACGGTTACAAAGAAGAACAAGAACTCTGACTTTTTGAAAGTCAAAGAAGACAACTAATTCACCCGCCTATTAACGAACTATTAATAGTTGGACTATTACACATTCTATACCCTACAAATACAAAGTTAACAGAATTGGTCCCCGTACTATCTACACTACATTCTCCACCTTAGTACATGACCAATTCCTAGCCCACATCTAACATCTTCAAGCACCTGGTAAACTTAGATCCAGGAACCACCTTGGTTAATGCATCAGTTGCATTATCCTCTGTATCAACATGAGCAACTCTAACCTCCTTAGACTGAATGACCTCTCGGATAAATGTAATCTAACATTGATATGCTTAGTTCGTTCATGATATACTTGATTCTTTAACAAACTCACTGCACCTTGATTGTCATAAAGAATCAAAGTATCAACCAACTTAACTCCCAATTCAGTTATAAAACCCTTCAACCAAAGAGATTCCTTTACAGCCTTAGTAAGTGCTATATATTTAGCCTCAGTAGTTGACAAAGCAACCACATGCTGAAGAGTAGACTTCCAACTTACAACACCACCAAACACCTTAAAAACATACCCAATGGTAAATCTGCCTTTATCAAGATCCTTGGTGAAATTAGCATCAACATAACCAAGAATACTGGGCTTTGAATCTTGACACTTACCAAAGATTAATCCCACACGCCTTGTACCATTGAGATACCTCAAAATCCACTTCACTGCCTCCCCTCAAAATCCACTTCACTGCCTCCCAATGAAGTTTACCAGGATTTGACAATACTTGCTAACAATGCTTACAGCATATGCAATATCTGGCCTGGTACAAACCATTAAGTACATTAAGCTACCAACAGCATTAGCATAGGGTACCTTCTGCATCTTTTTAGTATCTTCCTCTTGAGTAGGAGAATCCTTTGGTGAGACCTCAAACCAGAACAGGCGACCTGTTCATCGTTTTGTTTTCACAAATTCAATCGAATTCAGGTAATTAAAAACAGGTACACACCCGATTAACCATGGGGAATCAAAGCCCCATGGTTAATTTTGTTATCATTATCGATTGGATGATCAATTTGATCGATTTTGATTTTTAGGGTTTATGTGAATTGAGGATTTTCTGGGTAATTTGATTTAACTTTCGATTTCTGAAACTTAACACAAACCAGGGCCTTGGCCCAGTGGTTTAAGCTTGTGGTGGTGTGGCTAGGGACCCGGGTTTGAACCCATTTTTAAAAACCATTTTTAACCAAAAAACTAAATAAAATTATTTTCTTTTAAATTTTCTTAGAAATTCAATTAATAAATCCTTATTCTTTTATTTTGAAAGTTATAAAAATTGTTACACAATATAATTTATTATTAATTTTGTAATGAAATTAATCTCCTTTAATTCCCAAGAATTATAATTTAATAAATTCGTCAATATTTATAAAATATATTTAAAAGAAAATAAATATATATATGTACATATTTAAAATATGCATCTATTATGATTAATAGAATTATTTTAATCATTTAAAATCACAAATTTACTATTGTATCAAATAATAAATAATAATTCCTTAATAATAAAAGTTTAACTTTTATTAATGATTCTATCATAAAATTCTTATTTAATCATTTAAATATTAAAATGTATCTATTTTAGAATTTAAAATCTTGGACTAAGCGATATAAAATTAACATTGTTATAATATTACATTGTTATCCAAAAGCCCAAATTTAAACCATAGATTCCCGAGTACCGCTAACATTATAATAATCATGGTTAACTTAATACGTCGTTCTTTAGGTTGAACTTTAACGAACCTTCAGCGTTTAGTACAAGACTTCTTATACATTCATTCTTATAATTCATGTGAGTTTTCCATACCCCATTTTATATTATTTCACACTTTTGGGGTGAAACATATTAACCTTATCATAAACACACTTGTAGATACGTTTTTACTCTTGTAACACTTGTGCAATTCATCTTATTTTGTTATGGTTATTTGGACTCTTGTAATTATCATGTGATAACACTTGTAAGATACAATCATTAACTATTGCTAGCCTAGCGACGTCATAGATCTATGGGCCTGACAAGCCTATTTGGTGCTAAAGCCGAGGTATTGCCGGCTCCTAGTGACGTATTCTTGATCACTATGGGAACCAAGTACACTTAACTAATCGTATAATCATGTTGTGGCCATATTTGTCGAGGTTTGATTGTTACATTTGTTTATCCATTTATTATTACATTATTCTATAACCTATGACATGAATTGCCAACTTATTGTTTATATATATATGTATGTGCAACCTATGGAAACTCACCAACATTATATGTTGATATTATTTTTAACATGTTTCAGGAAATGATCCCGCTTAGTTGCTCATGAAGACTTGTAAACATATAGGATTGGACCTAGAGATTAATAAAATGACATATTTTGTCACATGATGCTATTTGAACTCTTGTTATGTCGTTTGATTGAAACTTATGCTTTACATTTATGTATGTCATGAACTTAGAATTTAATAATATTTACACTTTGATTTAGCATTGTGTGGCATGAACAATCTTAACCCTCACATCTCAACGTTTCTGCCGTTAAGGTTGGGATGTGACAGATTGGTATCAGAGCCCATAACTATAGGGATGTAGGTTATTAGAAATGGTGGCCTAGACTATAGATAACCTAGGGACCCTTTTTTATAAATATTTGTTATAATCTTGTAAGCTTGCTTATATGTCTATTACATGATGTTACATATTGCATGATAAATCCTTTATGTGCTATTTGATTATATTTAGAAAATGGTGCCTTAGGAGTATGACTTGAATCTTGTATACCCCAACTTTCTAATCTTCTTCATATGCCTTTAAGTTCTACCGCGTCTAATCTCTTCTAAATTTTATTCTTGACTACGTGTGGAATTCTACGCATCTTATCGAGTGGATAAAACACTTTAGACGTTATGTCTAAATCTTGAAAATCTCATCGAGGTTTTAATTCTAATAGCCTATAGGAAAGTGTGTGACACATAAACACATGTGTTCTGGATTTCCTGGAAAAAGGCCCTCGGGTTAAGGCAAGCATTCCGTATAAATCCCATTGCGAGACCTGTTATGCTTACCTGGGGATTTCCGAGATGAGTGCTAAATTATGGTCAACATACACATTTTCCCCAAGGTAATTGGGATTAAGTCACCTTGACGTGTCCATGTTCCTATTGGTTGTGTGGTATCAAATAGAACCATCCTGTTTATATTTGTAAATATCAAAAATTCATGATTTCTTGAACTAGTTTATTACAAGATTCTAATATCTTCTTTATTTCTATCTTATAGAATGTCTCGTCATCAAGGAAAACGTGCTACCTCCAACCGCAAACTTGCCTCGATGATTGCCCGGCAAATGGCTGCTGTCCTCCCAACCATGGTTGCCGAACTTAGTAGCACCCTAATGGCTAATAACAGTAATAATGCAAATGGGAATAATGGTGGTAATTCTAACAATGGACATGGTGAGAATAGCAACAATCAAGGGGGAAACAACCGAACCTGTACTTTCAAGCATTTTAACTCTTGCAAACCCATTAGTTTTAGTGGGAAGGAGGGAGCCACTGGACTTCTCGAGTGGTTCGAGAGTATGGAGAATACCTTCATCAATAGTGAGTGTCCCGAAGAGCTCAAGGTCCGTTACGCTGCAAGTGTCCTTCAACAATGGACACTTACTTGGTGGAATAGCGAGAAAAGAAACCGAGGTGCAGAAGTGGCTTTAGCACTCCCTTGGGAGGAGTTCAAGGATATTATGATCCAAAAATTCTGCCCAAGGAATGAACTACAAAAGCTGGAGGAAGAATTATGGAATCTCAAACAAGATAGCGACAATCATTTGGCATACTCCACCCGGTATCATGAACTGAGCATGCTTCTACCACATATGGTGGATATGGTACCCTGTAGCATCGAGAAGTTTATCAAAGGGGTACCAGCACAAATTCAAGATATTGTGGTGGGAAGTAGGCTCACGACTCTGGAAGAAGCAATCAACATCACCACCCAGCTCACCGAGAATCACATTAAGGCTGGCACTTTGCCGGTGAAGGGAACAAAAACAGCAACGAAGGTGACTCCCGAGGCGACGAAAGAGGTGAAGACTGAATCCTCATTTAAGGGCAAGAAGCGAAAGTTTACACCTGTCCGCAATTTCACTGTGACAGCACCTAATGCCCCACAAAGGCAAGCTGTCACTGCAAACCAAGCACCCGTGGCAAGAGCTTACACGGGTCCACACCCGATGTGCAACACCTACAAGTATCACCATGCGGTAAATAAACCCTGCCGAATCTGCACTCTTTGCGGGAAATATGGACATTTAGTGGCTACTTGTCATCGTGCCCCAAACAATGCTGCCATGATTGCTAACCGAGCCTGCTACAACTATGGCGAAACGGGTCATTTCCGTCCATAATGCCCTCGTCTTGCGGGGAATGTCCCACCGGCTCGAGGACGGGCTTTCAACATTAATGCAAATCAAGCGCAAGACAATAACGACGTGGTGAATGGTACGTCATTCTTCCCTATTAATTGATCTTTTATTGTGTAAAATTTCTACCTGCTTTCCATGTACCAACATAGTCTTATATCTGGGCAGGTATGTATCTTGTAAATAACTGTTATGCGTCTGTACTTTTTGATTCGGGTGCAGATAAGAGCTTTGTATCCTTAGAAATCAAACCTATTCTTGCTAAACCGCGTTCTAAGCTAGGAAAATCCTTTACGGTCGAAGTCGCCGATAGAAAATCAATCGTAGTTGACGTCGTAATACGTGATTGCGTCCTGAATCTTAACGAGCACGAATTTCCTATCGATCTTATTCCTATGCAACTGGGGAGCTTCGACATCATTATTGGCATGGATTGGTTAGCCAAACAGCATGCGGAAATCATTTGTTTCGAGAAGTGCATTCAAATTCCACTACCTTCGGGAGATACACTAAAAGTCTTTGGTGAGAGATCGTCTCAATGACTCAAACTCATGTCCTGTATCAAGGCCCGAAAGTGTTTGAGTAAAAATTACGTAGCCTTTATGGCTTACGTAGTTAACACGAAAGCCAAGGGGAAGGAACTTAAGGATATACCCATTGTACGAGACTTTCCCGAGGTGTTTCCTGAGGATCTTAGTGGGCTACCTCCCGTTCGGGAAGTTGAGTTCAAGATTGACTTGATCCCTGGTGCAAACCCTGTGGCTAAATCGCCTTGTCGTCTTGCGCCTTCTGAAATGCAAGAACTAGCCAATCAACTACAAGAATTGACCGATAAGGGCTTCATTCGTCCTAGCTCTTCACCATGGGGTGCACCTGTGCTATTCGTGAAGAAGAAAGATGGATCATTTCATATGTGTATCGATTATCGGGAACTCAACAAACTTACCATAAAAAACCGATACCCTCTCCCTCGAATCGATGACCTCTTCGATTAACTCCAAGGAGCTATGCAATTCTCGAAGGTCGATCTACGTTCTGGATATCATCAATTACGAGTTAACGACAATGATATTCCAAAGACCACTTTTCGTACTCGATATGGACATTATGAGTTAATGGTTATGCCTTTTGGCTTGATTAATGCACCTGCTGTTTTCATGGATCTCATGAATCGAGTATGTAAACCATACTTGGACAAATTCATGATCGTGTTCATCGATGATATTCTCATTTATTCCAAGACAAAAACCGATCACGAGTTGCATTTGCGACAAGTTCTCGAACTTTTGAAGAAGGAACAACTGTACGCCAAGTTCTCTAAGTGCGAATTCTGGCTTAAAGAAGTTCAATTCCTAGGTCATGTGGTGAATAGCCAAGAAATTCACGTTAACCCTGCTAAAATAGAAGCCGTGAAAAACTGGTGTGTTCCCACGACCCCAACTGAAGTTCGTTCTTTTCTTGGTTTAGCGGGTTGCTACCGTAGGTTCATTGCAAACTTCTCAAAGATTGCTAAACCGCATACGGCGCTAACCCAAAAGAATCGACTTTTTAAATGGGGACCCGAACAAGAAGAGGCTTTCGAGACACTGAAACGCAAGCTATGTAATGCTCCTATCCTAACTCTCCCCGATGGAAATGACGATTTTACCGTGTACTGTGATGCGTCTAGTCAAGGTCTTGGTTGTGTTCTCATGCAACGAAGAAAGGTCATAGCATACGCGTCGAGACAATTGAAGGTTCATGAAGTGAACTACACAACCCACGATCTTGAACTTGGTGCCGTGGTTTTTGCCTTGAAGATTTGGCGGCACTATCTTTATGGGACGCAATGCATAGTCTACACAGATCATAAGAGCCTTCAACAAGTGTTCAATCAAAAGGATCTCAACATGAGACAAAGACGTTGGGTTGAGTTGATTAGCGACTACGACTGTGACATTCGTTATCATCCTGGAAAGGCGAATGTTGTAGCCGACGCTCTGAGTCACAAGATCCATAATAAGACTGTCTCACTTCAAGAAATTCGAGATCGAAGGCAATGGTTTGACATGTTGGGAGAATTTGATACTGAGATTCATGTGGATGTTAACGAGGCTACTATCATGCTTCAAAATATAAGGATTGATAGTGATCTCGAGTTTTGCATCCGCGAGGCTCAACAAGCAGCATTAACCGAGGAATGGAAGGTTGAGGAACTAGTGTTTAACGTTCGGAAACAATTGGAAACAAAACCGAATGGCATGTTGTATTTTTTGAACCGGCTTTGGATTCCAAATCACAACAATCTTCGTCACTTCATCATGAACGAAGCTCATAAAACACGTTATTCTATTCACCCTGGGTCCGATAAGATGTATATGGACCTACGGGGCCAATATTGGTGGTTAGGGATGAAGAAGGATATCGTATCTTTGTATCCAAATGCCTCAAGTGTGTAAGGGTCAAAGCGGAACATCAACGTCCTAGTGGTTTACTTGAGCAACTCGAAATCCCTATGTGAAAATGGGAGCATATATCCATGGATTTTGTAACCAAGTTACCGCGTACTCCTCAAGGCCATGATAGTATATGGGTGATTGTTGACCGTTTAACCAAAAAGCACATTTCATACCAATACGAGACACTTACAAGGTTTCAAGGTTGGCTCGTATCTATATCGATGAAATTGTGAGTCGTCATGGTGTGCCTTTGCATATTATTTCCGATCGTGATGCTTGTTTCACTTCACACTTCTGGTCTTCTATGCAAGAACTCTTGGGAACTAACTGGATTTAAGCACGACTTACCATCCTCAAACGGACGGGCAAACCGAGCGAACAATTCAAACCCTTGAGGATTTGCTACGTCTTTGTGTCCTTGACTTTGGTGGTGACCGGGATACGCATTTACCGTTAGCAAATTCTCGTATAACAACAGCTACCACTCAAGTATCAAGATGGCACCATTCGAAGCTTTATACGGTCGTAAATGTCATTCTCCGATCTGTTGGACTGATATTGGTGAGAATTTCATTACCGGTCCAGAACTCATTCAAGAAACGACCGATAAAGTCTCCAAAATCCGTAATAACCTTGAGGTGGCTAGAAGTCGTCAAAAGAGTTACGCGGATAAAAGACGCAAACCATTGGAGTTTCAAGTCAACGACATGGTTTTTCTTAAGGTCTCACCATAGAAGGGTGTTGTTCACTTTAGGAAGAAGGGCAAGTTAGCCCCACGTTTCGTAGGACCCTTCAAGATTCTGAAAAGAGTTGGGAAAGTGGCTTACAAACTGGAACTACCTTCTGAACTTAGTGGGATTCATCCCGTCTTCCATGTCTCAAACTTGAGGAAATGTTTGGCCGAGGAAAATTGCATGTTCCTTTGGAGGAAATCCAAATTGACGAGTCCGTGCATTTTGTTGAGAAACCTGTCGAGATTATGGACCAAACGCTGAAGAAGACCCGAACAACTACCACGCCAATCGTCAAGGTTCGTTGGGAAAATAAACGTGGAGCTGAGTTCACCTGGGAACGCGAGGATTACATGAATAAGAAAATCCCTATCTGTTTGATTAGTCTCATCTTTAATTTCAGGACGAAATTTCTTAAAGTTGGGGAGACTATGACCTCTCGTTTTTTTTGTTAAATGTTTGTTAATTTCGTTATCTCTTGTAAGTGTTTGTTTTGTCATTAAAACAAATATAAGGGCTCATTTGTAAATCCTTGTATCTTAATCTCTTTTGGGTATTTAGATTTCTTATAATTTGTGTTATTATCAAATAATTAAGTTAATAATAATAATAATAATAATAATAATAATAATAATAATAATAATAACAAGTATAATAATTATTATAATAATAATAATAAAGGAAATAATAAAAATAATTATACTAATAATAATAATAAACATAATAGGTGATAACCTTTAAAAATAAATAAAAACAATATAAGTTTAATATTTTTAAAAACTTGTAATTTATTATTTTGGGCATAAAATAATAACATTAAAACCCCAAGGACCAAACTGTAATTTTGTTTTAAAACAAAACCCAAACTTTGGGTTAAAATGGGTAACTCAGAAGGGACTAAAGTGTAATTTCTTTAAATTTAATTTCCCAAACCCCGATTTCCCGATGAAACATCCGGCGGAGCTCCGGCCATCTCAACACCCCGAAATGCATCACTTTTAATCGAATTAAACTGCCCATTTACAATCGTACACCAGTTTCGAACTCACAACCGAATTAACTCGACATTAATCGCCGGTTTTCATCAATCTCACACTCGAAACCGAAATACTTCAAAACCCAAATCAATTCTGCAATTAAAACTTATTATTAGTGAAATTAATCATGTCCCAACGTTCAACCAATCAATACGAAATCAATGGTGTGTTAATCACACATAATGAAGCCTTAACTCTGTTCGAATTGCAACAAAACCGTGCGAAGCAAAATTGAACTCGATGAACATGAAACGGTTTCAATTGGGACTATTTAACAGAGGGGAAAGGTGGCATTCGTCCCTTTCCAACTCTCTGTAAGCTCAATTTCATAAACAACACACACACATCGAATTCTTCAAACCAGAACAGGCGACCTGTTCATCGTTTTGTTTTCACAAATTCAATCGAATTCAGGTAATTAAAAATAGGTACACACTCGATTAACCATGGGGAATCAAAGCCCAAGGTTAATTTTGTTATCATTATCGATTGGATGATCAATTTGATCGATTTTGATTTTTAGCGTTTATGTGAATTGGGGATTTTCTGGGTAATTTGATTTAACTTTCGATTTCTGAAACTTAACACAAACCAGGGACTTGGCCCAGTGGTTTAAGCTTGTGGTGGTGTGGCTAGGGACCCGGGTTCGAACCCAGTCCCTGCTTTTAATTTTTTAAAAAGGGTTTTTTTTTTTAGTTTTAAAATCCAGAAAACATTCTAATATTATTATTAATTATATAAAAACCATTTTTAACCAAAAACCAAATAAAATTATTTTCTTTTAAATTTTCTTAGAAATTCAATTAATAAATCCTTATTCTTTTATTTTGAAAATTATAAAACTTGTTACACAATATAATTTATTATTAATTTTGTAATGAAATTAATCTCCTTTAATTCCCAAGAATTACAATTTAATAAATTCGTCAATATTTATAAAATATATTTACAAAATATATTTAAAAGAAAATAATATATATATGTACATATTTAAAATGTACATCTATTGTGATTAATAGAATTATTTTAATCATTTAAAATCACAAATTTACTATTGTATCAAATAGTAAATAATAATTCCTTAATAATAAAAGTTTAACTTTTAGTAATGATTTATCACAAAATTCTTATTTAATCATTTAAATATTAAAATATATCTATTTTAGAATTTAAAATCGTAGACTAAGCGATATAAATTAACATCGTTATAATATTACATTGTTATCCAAAAGCCTAAATTTAAACCATAGATTCCCGAGTACCGCAAACATTATAATAATCATGATTAACTTAATACGTAGTTCTTTAGGTTGAACTTTAACGAATCTTTGGCGTTTAGTACAAGACTTCTTATACATTCATCCTTATAATTCATGTGAGTTTTTCATACCCCATTTTATATTATTTCACACTTTTTGGGTGAAACATGTTAACCTTATCATAAACACACTTGTAGATATGTTTTTACTCTTGTAACACTTATGCAATTCATCTTATTTTGTCATGGTTATTTGGACTCTTGTAATTATCATGTGATAACACTTGTAAGATACAATCATTAACTATTGCTAGCCTAGCGACGCCATAGATCTATGGGCCTGACAAGCCTATTTGGTGCTAAAGCCGAGGTATTGCCGGCTCCTAGTGATGTATTCTTGATCACTATGGGAACCAGGTACACTTAGCTAATCGTATAATCATGTTGTGGCCATATTTGTCAAGGTTTGATTGTTATATTTGTTTATCCATTTATTATTACATTATTTTATAACCTATGACATGAATTGCCAACTTATTGTTTATATATATATATATGTATGTGCAACCTATGGAAACTCACCAACATTATATGTTGACATTATTTTTAACATGTTTCAGGAAATGATCCCGCTTAGTTGCTCATGAAGACTTGTAAACATCTAGGATTGGACCTAGAGATTAATAAAATAACATATATTGTCACATGATGCTATTTGAACTCTTGTTATGTCGTTTGATTGAAACTTATGCTTTACATTTATGTATGTCATGAACTTGGAATTTAATAATATTTACACTTTGATTTAGCGTTGTGTGGCATGAATAATCTTAACCCTCACATCTCAACGTTTCCGCCGTTAAGGTTGGGGTGTGACAAGAAGTAACTTTAATACCTTCGAAAGTAGCTCGAATACCTTTGGAAGCTTTAGAAATGCCTTTGGAAGATTGAGAAATGCCTTCGGAAGCTTTAGAAATATCTTCGAAAGCTTGAGGCTCCACCTCAATTTGAACACCATCTACTAGTTCCTCCTGTCCTTTCTTCTTATCAAACAGATATTTATAAACTTCCCTAAAGACTACATCTCTGCTGATTATTACCTTAGGACTTCCATCATCAATCCTCCACAATCGGTAGCCTTTTACACCCTCAGGGCAGCCCAGCAATACATATCTTTGAGCTTTAGGATCAAGTTTGTCTTTCTTAACATGAGCATAGACTAAAGAACCAAACACCCTTAAATAACTGCAATCAGGTTTAACACCAGTCCATACCTCCATAGGTGTCTTCATATTTATGGCTGATAACAAGATAGGCTGTAGTTGTCACTGCCTCTGCCGAAAAGGACTTTGGCATTCCTGGGTCAGAGAACATGCACCTGACCTTGTTAAGCAAGGTACTATTCATCCTCTCAGCTAATCCATTTTGCTGAGGGGTGTGTGGCACTGTCAAGTGCCTACTAATGCCATGTTCTTTACAAAACTGATTGAACAAAGAACTGCCATTGTTAGTTCTTAGTTTCTTAACCCTTTTACTTGTCTGTGTTTCAACCAGCTGCTTCCACTCTTTAAACCTTAAGAATGCTTTATCCTTATGCTTAAGGATATACATCCAAACCTTTCTTGATCTGTCATCAATGATAGATAAGAAGTACCTTCCTCCACTAAGGGAGTTAGTTCTAGCAGGATCCCATAAGTCTACATGAATGTATTCAAGAACATCTCTTGTCTCATGAACTCCCTTACTAAACTTGACCCTTGTTGATTTGCCAACACACAATGCTCACAGAATCCCACATCACAACCATTAACCTCAGTTCTATCAATCCCTGATCACTTATTTTGCCTATTCTCTTGTGCCACAAAGCTGCAGTATTCATCCTATTGATATCAGCAATTGATGCAACACCACATATGACAGTACCATCAAGAACATATATGTTGTTCTACTTTCTTGAGCCTGACAACATAATTAATGACCCTTTTATTACTTTCACCATCCCATTCTTGAGACTTACAGTGCAGCCTTGGCTTTTAAGGGTACCTAGTGAGATGAGGTTCCTCTTGAGTTCAGGTATGTACCTAACCTGATCAAGAGTAAACTCCACCTCACTTTCCAGCCTGAGTGCGATAGACCCAATGCCTTTGATCATACATGGCTTGTCATCACCTAATTGTACAGTTTCTAACTCCATCATCTCTAAATCTGGGAAGAATTCCCTTCTTGGGGTCATATGATAGGAGTAGCCAGAGTCCATGATCCAATCTTGATCCATCTAACCTCTAGACACCATCAGGACATCAGCACTATCATAACCATCAATGATACTATCAACACACATACTGCCTTGAATTCTATGCTGTTGAAAGTCTGCTTGTTTCTTTCGTTTATCTGGGCATTTTCTTTTAAGATGTTTATCATAATTACATATATAACATCTCCTTTTGAATTTGGACTTTGATCTTGAGGTTGACCTGAATTTCGAAGTTCTAGATTCAGGTCTTCCCCTCACGAATAAGCCATCACCAGTATCATCCTTGACATCAGAGCTTCGCTTTAATTCTTTTAAATTTATAGCAGGCAACACCTCTTCTATTGACAATGACTCCCTCCCAAACATGAGAGTGTCAACAAAGTGCTCATACGTTTGTGGCAATGAAGCCAAGAAGATGATTACTTGATCTTCATCTTCTAATTCAACATCAATATTCCCAAGATCAATCACCAACTTATTAAATTCATCCACATGATCCTCAATTGACTTACTAGCAGCCAATTGAAACGTATAGAGCTTTTTCTTGAGATACAGCCAATTAGCCAGAGACTTCGTCATGTACAGCCCTTCAAGCTTTGACCACACCCCATTGGCTGACGTCTCTTTTGATACCTCCTTGAGAACTCTATCTTCGAGACTCGGAATGATGGCACTGTGAGCCTTTTCCAAGATATCCTTCTTTTCTTTTGCTGATAGAGTCGCTGATAAGCTATTTTCCCCTTTTAGTGCATCGAAAACGCCCTTATGCACCAATAGCGCTCGCATCTTCACTCTCCATAGCCCAACATCATTATCGAATTTTTCGATTTTGAACTTCGTTGATCCCATTCTTCAATCGAATTTCACTTCGACACTTGAATCTTTAACCCTCAAGCCGAACCAGGCTCTGATACCAATTGTAGAAAGATTAAACCAATCTACACCGAAGATTATGAACTCGAAGCAATCGATTACACAATAATCAACTCAAGAATGCAATTGATTTCACTATGATCCTTATGAATGATTACAAAGAAGAACAAGAACTCTGACTTTTTGAAAGTCAAAGAAGACAACTAATTCACCCCCTATTAACGAACTATTAATAGTTGGACTATTACACATTCTATACCCTATAATACAAAGTTAACAGAATTGGTCCCTGTACCATCTACACTACATATTATCATCAAGCACCATTGAATCAACCTAAAACCACTCAAATTTGTTGGGGTGCGATAGTTACAGGCTGCGACGACGTCTTGGAGGGCTGACGGCGAGTGGACGGTGGCCGACGAAAATTATGATGGTGGGGGTTTGGGAGGCTGTTGGAAGAGATGGTAGAAGGGTTTGACAAAAGGATTGAGAAGATAATGGGTTTGAGAAGAGATTTGAGAAGAGGTTTGAAGTTATATTTTTATGTCTGCACCAAGAAGAGCACGCGCAGACCTTTTTTAATGAAATCTCTTCAAAAATCAAACAGTCTGCAGACATTCATATCTGCGCGTGGTCTGCGCAGTGTAGAAAGAAAAGGCTTCACAGATCTTTTTAAGAAAACAAACACCACCTAAATGAATTGTATATGTCGTTAGGTACTTTTTTCAAGAAACTGATGAGTTTTATACAAAGTGTAATCAACTTTTAAGAAATAAGTCGTACACATATCAAGAATCTCATGCTTTTAAGAAATAAATCGTACACATATCAAGAATCTCATGATGGTTCAAATAATTCGCAAGTGTATCGGAAATCTTACACTAGTGTAAATAATTTGCACGCATATTGAGGAGTCTTACGTTGTTTCAAATAAGTGCCGAAGAAGAGAGAGCAGGCAGCAGTGGTGAAGCCGGATGCTCGAAGCAATTTTTTTAGGAAGGAGGCGCCTCCCTGTTATCGAGGCATCCTACTTGTTATAGATAATTCACATGCAATAAAAGAATCTTATGTCACTTCAAATATTTCACATAGATACCGAGGATATATCAAACAACTTGAGTTATCTTAAATAATTTGTATTAATTTGTTCCACTTTTGTATAAATAGCCAATTGGTTATAATATACGAGAAACAACCAATCGAGCAGCAAACAATGAAGCTTAAATGAAAAGATACCTTTATACATTAAAATACAATGTTTGTACATAAAAAAGACCACAACTTTTGATAAAAACTAAACCAACGAAGGTGGTTGTCGTTGATCTAGATCCACGCAGTTGACAAACATAGAGATCCTCAAACCTAGCATGATCTATCATTCACTTGTATCTTGTTGATCTTACCGGCTAACAGATCCAAGGCTTTAAGAGAAACGTTATCTCGTAACTAATCAAACTATGCCTAATTTGTGTTGACGTTTTTGAATAATCTTGCTTATATCAAAGTTTTCCTTAAAGTTGTTTCTTGCCCATTCACGATTTAATTGATATGTAGCACAAATAAATACAGTGTATTGTTAGTTGACTTAAGGTACTTCTTTATAACCGTATGCTAGCCCTCCACTCTATTGGTTGTAGGATGATCAAAGATGTGGTTTCTATCAATCCAAACTAACATGAATATTTTTTTACATTTTTTGCCATCAAATTTGATTGAAATACCTAAGAACTCCTAAAAAAATGGTCAAATCTCACATAAAGACAATTGAAAACAATAAATATGAGGAGTAGGTAAATTACTTAGATGGTTGCTATTCAACCTTTGATAAAGCCATTTGTAATTGTACTCGTACGTCTTCTAACGTGAAAGACTCAATAAATATTAACCACGCATACTCAAAAGCTTCTCTGTCTTCTTTCGAAAAGCTAGTCTTGTAGTGCTTGGAGATATTTTCATATACATGTTACATGTATAGTAACCAGGCAACATTAGGGAATATGTGTTGATATGTGTTCATAAGAGCAACGTCTCTGTTGGTTACTATGACACGTGGTTCCATACCCCTATCCAATGTATCTTTTAGCATCTATAGACCCAGGTTAAGTTGTCCTCACATTCTTTAGTTATAAATGCATGACCTATACAAAACGTCTTGAGGATCAAAGTCACACCCGCAATTTGAAAACCACATGTTGTGCATGTTCGTTTGTTACGTTGTGTCTGTTATTACCACATGTGGGAGTGCACACCATATTGTGGGTTTATTTTCTTAACTGTTATAGATATAACATTTGATTGAAATAGGTTGAAAAGAATCTACATTGTAGTTTCTATTTTGTTTTTATTGCATATATTTCAACGCACATTATATACAGTTCGTAGGTTGGTCACAATGTTTGGGGTTCTAATCCCCAATTTTAATTTTATGTTACGTGGCTTTATGTTTTGATTTGTCAGCTACTCCACCAAACGTCTTCCTTTCTTAGACAGTCTCATTGAAATTGGATGTCCTTTAGATGTTAAGCAACTTTTTGGTTATGTTCATCGTTTACCACCCATAACTTCTAGCCACCACCTATCTTGCATTTTCTATTAACTTAAACTGATAACTTGATTGTTATTGATGCCAATACGTCTAACCTTGGGTCCTCCCTTGGATTTACCACCATGATCACCTTTAAACCAGATCTTAATGACCTGGGCAGCTGTGTTTTTCTTAGATTGTATGGTGACCATGAGTAACCATTTTCACACCCTCTAGCAACAACACATTTCACCAACTTATCAATGGATAAGAACAACTAACAATAGTATTATTAGACTTCTATAAAGCTAACAACAATTAAGTGCAAAAATATTATACCAGATTGGTTTATACACCCCATCTCGTTAGATGATTCACCACCGAATGCCAGATAATTGTTGTCCCTAAACAACATTGCTAATATCTTTTCTAAAGAAATAAAGGAAATTAAAGAATGAATTAAATGAAATAATGAGTAAATATAACTAAATGAAGAACTACATAAACATATAGCAACTTATATAGTAAGTTTTGACATATTCATACATCATGACAAATAAATGAAGAGATATCGATGAATCTTACACTGTGTCAAATTAATCATACACATCAAGGACTCTTGCATCATGTCGACATAATTAGCATGCACATCCAGGAATTTTGCGTCGTATCAGTACTCTTTAAACGTATTTCGAGGAATGTTAGTGCTAGATACTTCTTACGCATTTCAAAAGAAATATAATCAACTTGACAACCTTTACGAGTTGAAAACTTTGTCGTTTTAAAAAGCTAAAGACTATCACGTATTTTCTTTCTTGAAAAAAGTTAACCGACGAAAGTTATTACGGAAAAACTAAATTTATAAATATTACGAGTTTGAAAAGTAAATTATATATGGTATGAGGGATGAAGAAATTAAAATATTTTAAAGAGAGAGAGAGAGAGAAAAAAGACCAACCCATTAACTATCATGACAAATTATAAAAAAAAAGTTTTGTATCAAAAGTTAAAAGCTTTAAAGTTTACTGTTCCTCAATTTTTTCAAAAATATATAATAATGCAAAAGAAAGATATAACACTTACTTCATTAAGCATCTTTCCTTGCAACTTTGAAATAACCGTTGTTTTCTACTAAATTAAACGATAAGTTCTTCTTAAGACACTCTTTTGACTTGGTTTTGGCTATTTAAAAAACTTCTTTTTAGAGAGGATTTATTTGACTTAATTTTGTGAAAACATATTTTTTTACTAAAGCGTGCTTATTCTATAAGAAACTTAAGTTGATTTAAAAATTCATTTGTTCACATCAAGAATCTCAAGAATAATTATATCATTCTTTGTTCATAGGAGATGTGTTATTTTTATTAATAATTAATAAAACAATAATAACTATAATCACATTATTGATGGGAAATACAAAATTGTTATACCGCATACAAACCGAATGTAAGCAATATTAATAAGGTTATATGAATGAAACAAATTCATACCGTAATCTTCAAAGAGAACTTTCTTAATTTAAATCTAGGAACCACACTGGTACTTCAATCCTTTATTTTGATTGCACAATCTACAAGCCAAAGGTTAATTGATGGTTGAAAATCTTTGTTCAATAAAGATCCTTTAAAAGAGATTTTACGTCTCTTCTCAAACAAATACATCTGTCTCCTAGGGTACAACAATCAAAACAGCATGTGTACGGCTGGAGATCTCCTCGCATATGAGGTAACAATAGAAACGAAGGTGTCTTGAAAGATAGAAACGAAAAAAAAGCGATGTTTGAATGCAAAAGAAAACATATTCTTCTTTGATTAGTAGAGTGGAATTGTTGTTATAAATTATCAGAAATTCTATCAATTGTTTAACAAAGTTCATAACCTTTTGTATATATCACATGAGCAAGTAACACTTTTAAAAAGTAATACCAATGGTCACCACATTAACTCTGAATTAATGTTACAATTGTTGACCAGTTACCCGATAAGTTATCACAGTATTAACTCTTACAACTGTTGAAATCGACCTTTCAGCATATACGAATCATTTGCTGAAGATTGCCTTTCAATAACAGAAGAATTGTTAATCAGTAGATGCAAACAAGCAGCATAACCCAACTACGAAAACCATTCGGAGATGCACCCGCATGTCAGCAGCTACAACACAACTGCTGATCAACAAATCGTCTCAACACTAAACCATTAGCATCACTTAGCTACTGAACCCTCACACCACAACTCAAAATACTAAGGCGGCTCTTGGCGATGCAAAGTGTAAATGATCCATCAAAGTGCCACATTGCGCCCATCGCCCCGCAACCAGGCTCGGACCCAAGCGTAGGCTTGTGCTTGTGCGTGTGTTGGCTGCTTTACATCCATTGGCAACCACTGGGTGTCCCTAACCATGTAGGAACACATTCCCATGAAAATCTCACTAATAAATCATTAATTTTAAGAATCGATATCGCATTCATCTTAGCTCTATTTTGGACACGTTTGATTTGTTGTGATCCTCTAACATCATAGAATACAAACCCACTAAATAATCATATTAGTAATAAATACTAATATCTATTAGTGTCTAAAGTTAGTGAAAGAACTCACTTTTTCACTAAATATCCAACATGTTTCATTTTAACACGTCTATATATTAGTATATGTCGTTACATCATTAAAGTGGATTTCTAAACATCTTTTAATTTTGATTTTGAAAATTCATTGATGAATTGGACCATCGATTATGGTTGGAACATGGCCATCAGCCTGAAACTTAGGCACCAAGAATCAAAAACAAGAACTTTTATCGAATACGAATTGAATTTTTCAATCTAAAAATCAATTACAAACTCATCACCTCATTTACACTAATACACACTAACTAACTGATTAACCAACAAACTTTTACAAAATACACCTCGTGAAATCTAGAATTACAACAATAGTCCTCCAACATTACTCCCCTTTAATTCTAAATTTCATTCTTTCAAATCCTCAACTCCAAGCATAGCTCTCATTTCAGCAAACCTTAGCCTTGGTAAAGCCTTGGTTAATACATCAGCCCGCTACAAACTATTCCCAATGAAATCAACACGAATTTGATTATTTTTATACATTCTCTAATAAAATGATATCTCGTGTTAATATGTTTACTCCTACCATAAAAAACTAAATTCCTCATTAATGCTATAGCATATTTACTGTCAACAAACAAAGGAACCACTCCACCCTTACTCCCTGTAATCTCTTCAATCAAACCATTCAACCATATAGCTTAACAAGCTGCAGAGGTCGCAGCTATAAACTTTGCCTCACATGTAGATAATGCAATAGTTTGTTGCTCTGAGAATGCCAAGAAATCACATAACCATTAAAGAAAAACACATTCCTTGAAGTGCTCTTTCCATCATCACTGTCAGTCGAATGATTACTATCACTATACCCTTCAAGACCTCCTCCTTCAAACCTCTTGTACTTGATGCCAAAACAAGTTGTTCCTTTCACATATCTGACCAGATGTTTAACTACCCTCCAGTGAGCCTCTTTAGGGTCTTGCATGAACCTACTTACATATCCAACTGCATAACATAAATCTGGTCTAGTTTGTCACAAATACCTTAAAGAACCCACTAACTTTCTATATAAAGTTGGATCAACATCTTCACCTCCTTCTGCTCTATTCAACTTTAATCCTGGTTACATTGGCACTTTAATCTCATTACACCCTTCTAAACCAGCCAACTTTACTAGCTTAGCAGCATAAGCAGATTGTTATATTGAAATTCCTTCTTCATTTTGAGCAACTTCTATTTCAAGGTAATAACAAAGAACTCCCAAATCTATCATCTCAAACTTGGCTTTCATTTGTTTCTTAAAATGCTCAACTTCTTGCTTATCATTGTTGCTACTAACAAGTCATCTACATACACTCCCACTACAAGTAATGAGAGCTTTTTCCTTAGAATATACATAGCTGTTCATGTTGACATCTTTTGAATCCCAGTTCTTCAACACAGCATCCAATCTAAGATTCCAAGCCCGGGCTTGCCTTAAACCATATAGAGCCTTTATTAGTTTATAAACTTTAAATTCTGCTCCCTTTTTCTCATATCCCTCAGGCTGCTTTACATAGACCTCTTCGTTGAGTTCTCCATGTAAAAATGCTGCCTTTACATCCATATGAAAAACTATCCACCCCATCTTGGCTGCATAAGCTAGAATCAACCGGATTGTTTCAATCCTCGCTACAGGTGCAAAAGCCTCTTCAAAATTATCCCCAGCTGTTGTACATACCCTTTAGCAACCAACCTAACTTTATGCTTGGTGATATTACTAGCTGCATCTCTTTTCAGCTTAAACAACCGCTTCAAGCCTATTGGGTTACATTTAAATGGTCTATCAGTGAGAATCCATATGTTATTTTCTCAATGGCTTTGATTTCTTCATCCATTGCTTGCTTCCATACTCTATCTTTAATAGCCTCTTAAAATGACACCGGTTCCCCAACTTGTGCCAGGAGCAGCTCTATACCTTCACTTTCTTCTTGTCTAGAACTCATAGGAGTCACCCTACCATCCAATACATAATCATCAAATCTAGATGGTAGCTTATGTGTACGTGTTGACCTTCTCAAATCTTGCTGATCTGAACCAAGACTTTGAGATGCATTATGACCTTCAGTGTGAGAATGACTTTGACTTTGACATTCACCAGTCTGCTGTTAGGAACTGCTGACCAATCCACCTGAGTCAACACCATACCCATACTCATTGCTTACTATAAACTCTTTTAAAATTGGAATCTCTTCCCTGGTTTTCCCTTCAAAACCATTCCAATCCCATTGTATATGTTCTTCAAAATAAACATCCCTGCTTACAATAATCTTCCTTCTATTTACATCCAACATCCTGTGTGCTTTTGACCCTTCCTCAGCACCCAGATAAACCATAGCTTCACTCCTGTCATCCAATTTCTTTTGACCATTAGTCACCACTTTCACATGACCAACATAACCAAATACTTTTAGATAGTGTAGACTTGGCTTCTTTCCTTTCAATGCCTCATAAGGGGTCTTGTCTTTCAAACATTTGTATGTACTCTATTGAGTATATAAACTTAATGCCTAACAGCTTCCGCCCAAAACTCCTGTGGGATCCCCATTGCTTCATAATACTTATTGTCATATTTAGCATAGATTTGTTCCTTCTTTCTACAATACCATTCTACTGAGGGGAATATGGTGCTGTGAGGAGTCGTGTTATTCCCTCTTTTTCACACAACTTATTGAATTCCAAAGAGGTAACTCTCCTCCTCTATCAGACTTTATTGCCTTAATCTTATAACCAAATTGTTTTTCAACTTGTTGCTTAAAAGTTTGGAAGGTATAAAAAGCCTGATCTTTATTTCTAAGCATGTAGCACCACATAAATCTTATACAATCATCTACTAATAGCATGAAGTACATGTTTCCCCCTTGTGTTGTTGGTGATATGGCCCACATAGATCCATTGAGATCAACTCGAATGGATTGGATGCTTAATATAAAGAATGCTTAGGAATTGGATGTTTGGCCTATTTTCCTGCTAGACATGCTTCACACAACTTAGTTTGATGATCAAACAATGGCAATCCCCTCACCATGTCTTTAGTGGTCATCATCTTAAGTGTATCAAAACTTATGTGACCCAATCTTCCATGCCATACCCATGCATCATTCTCCAAGCTTGTTTGGAAGCAAATTGGTGACCCAATCTTCAGGGCTGTTTTATACAATCTATTAGGAGATCTGGGGACTTTCATCAGTAAGTCACCATCTCTTCCATATAACCAAAGAAAATTGTCCTTCATCTTCACTTCACAGCCTCCTTCTGTTACCTGACCAGGCTTAGTATGTTGCTCCTCAAATATGGTATATAGTACACATCTGCAAGTAGCATGTGTTCTTGATTTCTTCCTTCTAGAATGATAGATCCTCTTCCTGCAATTTCTATATAGGACCCATCTCCAAACTTCACTCTTCCACCCACATTCTTATTAAGACTCGAAAATAAGGACTCATTCCCAGTCATGTGATTAGAAGCTCCATTATCTAAGTACCACACAAATTCTGAATCTCTTTCTAGCAAGAATTGAGTGGGAAGTAAGCTTTGTTCATTTAAGAACACATACTCTTTATTGTTACTTACTTGTAGCATTAAAAGTGCCTAACCATCATCCTCTGTCTAAGTCAAATTTGCTTCTGAATCTTATCTTTCATTGTGGTGCATTCAGATGCATAATGGCCATACAGATCACACTTAAAACACTTGATCTAGATTTATCTTTCTTTAATTTCTCCCATTGTTTGCTGGTTTTTGAACTCTCACGGTTTCCCTCCCTTCCTTTCTGAGTTTGGTTCTTGAATTCTCTATTGCCTCTTCTTTTATTTCTTGAGTTAGTCTCCTTTTGTTTCGTCTACCATTCAGCATACATGAGTAGTAGCTAGTCATCTTGGTTTTATTTTGTTTAGCCCTCATATTTGTTCGTTCTTCGAAGGCTTTCAACCTCCCTATCGCTTCGGAAGCAAAATGGCCTCAAGATCAAGAAGTTGTTCCATTGAGGCAACTATTTGTATGAATCTATCCGGAACCGAGTTCAAAAACTTCCAAACAAGAGTAACCTCTTGAAAGGGCTCTCCAAGATCACTCGCTTTCGATGAGATTACGCTTAGTTTTCCTGCGAACTCATCTATGGTCACCTCTTCCTTCATCTTCAATGCTTTAAACTCTGTTTTTAGAGTTGCCAATCTTGCCTTCTTTAATCTGTCTACACAACGAATCTGGTCTTCAACGCCTTCCAGATTTCTTTGGCTGATGTATGTTTTGTAACCTGAAGTACTATTTCTTCGGGCATTGCCTGGAACAGATAGCCAATTGCAGCATTGTTCTTCTTGGAGTAGATCTGCGCACCCTCCGCCGGTTCTACAACCTCCCAAAGACCATGAACATTGAAAATGGCTTTCAATTTCACAGCCCGTATCATATAATTGGAGTTGGTAAGAACAGGACACTGTAATGGGATGGTTGTGTAATTCTCTCTCACAACCAGTTGATTGTTCACGTTCGCATTCCGATTGTTCTCCCCTGTCTTTGTTCTTCGTCGATACTGATTACCAAATCGAGTATCTAGATCCTCTCCTTTGGATCACTACAAGCGATTTCTCCTTTCGCTCTGATACCAATTGAAACTCAGGCACCAAGAATCAAAAACAAGAACTTTTATTGAATACGAATTGATTTTTTCAATCTAAAAATCAATTACAAACTCATCACCTCATTTATACTAATACACACTAACTAACCGATTACCCAACAAACTTTTTACAAAATACACCCTCATGAAATCTAGAATTACAACAATAGTCCTCCAACACAGCCACGGATCCACTATTTTAGTAAGAGGCAATCATTTTGAGTTTCTCCTGGACGAATTGATTCATGGTTAGTCCATTCCATCGACCGTGGGGTCATGTTTGTGACCTTTATGGTTTTACATAGCAACCTTTATGGTTGATACATGATATAATTTGTTTGTGATTTTAATGTTATTTAGTTGTTTTGGTGAAATTGGATTTACTATATGACAAGAATAAAAGTCACAACAAATCATCAAACAAGTTGATACATGTGGAGCGCACACTAGTTTGATGATCTTATGATTTTTAATGCTATAGATCCATTGTGGTATCAAGGGACGAAGCCTACTAACAATGGTGGTCCGGGGACAAAGCAGGTTCGAAAGTAATTATGCAAAAGTGTAACGGTTGAGACTAACTTTTCAACCGTTTTTAAAACACTACGACGGTTGGTGGTGTCTATTTCCAATGCTATCATTGGTCTATCAAATATACGTATATTCTAACAAATACGTTTTCTGTTCTTGAATCTCTTATGCTTATTTAATATAATATTTAGTACCCATGAAATAATTTAATCTAAAAACGAATCAATAATTATCAAAGAATTTAGAAAATCAACTAACTCTAAAAAAAATTGTGCATGATGCTACTATTTGCCTTGTGTGTACGTTTCATTGATGCAAGTGTTTAGGGTTTTAATTATGAAAATACATGGGTAACTTAATTTTGTATCTAACTTTCGTGATATTATTTTATTATCATTAAAATGAGTAAGTTTTAGTTGTGAATATACCCTTCAACAATGTTTAAAATATTAAATATTTAAGGATTGTTATATTCAGTTATTAAATAAATGTCAATATCTTATAAGATATTAATTAAAAGACAACTATATTAGAATATTACATTTTTTATATTTCTGTGCCTTCGTAAGCATGTGAATGTGCCTCTATTTCCAATTTTATAGGGTGTTTGGATTTAAATTTTCACAACCTTAAAAATCAGGTAACAGGATCGTCCCTGAAAATTCTTTAAAAATTTTAGACCTTGAGCGAGTAAAAAAAATAAACTCTTATGATATAAATTTAATAACTCGTATGTAAAAAAAAAACTATAATATAATTTAAGATCATTTTCATCAAGTTCCTTCAAATATTTTGAAAACAAAATATCAAATAGTTTTTGATATTGTTCAAATATTGTTTCAAGTGAAGTAATCGCTTGTGACATCGACCTTTAGAAATCAACTCCTTACTCGTCCCTGACTACCTTTGGATCTGGCCTCTAGTCAACTTGTCTTGGGTATTAGATTAATAGACTGGGTAAATGATTATGGAGTAAACTAATTAGGATTGTTAATGGACTCTAAAGTTGAATAACCTAGAATAATTAAATTGTTTTGAGCTTGTTAATGACCCTATAGGTTTTAATATTGTTTTAACACACACACACACATATATACATACACACACACTAGTGGGTGTTACTTGCGCTATGCGACGGGGTTATAAAAAGTTAAAAGATTTAATTCTGATAATTTTATACGTTAGAACTAATTATCCGAAAAAATATTACGTGCGAAACGCTGATAAAAGAGTGTAATTGAAATAATACCATAAAAAATAAATACCTCAAAACAAAGAAGAAAATATCAAATGCATAAAAGGTGACTTACTATAATAACGAGCTTTATTGTAGATTGATTAAAAGAAAATTTGACATAAATTGAAGGCTTAAGTATAAAACTTAAAGAAAAAGTTCACGTGATAAATTAAATTTGACATAACTCGAAGTGTTACATATAAAAAATTTTAAAAGTTCAGGTGATTAAATGTAAATCTGACATAACTCGAAATCTTAAATATAAATTTTTTTAAAGAAACAAAATTAGTAGGTATCAATTTGAAAAATAAAACAAATAGAGAGAAAGTGTTATGATTAGTTTTAAAAAATCCTAAGAGGTTTGAATGTAAAATTGTAAGAAAACAAAGTAGGGCTTTTATTAGTATGGAAAAAAACAAATTCTTGTGGTAACATTGCGAAACTTACACTTTTACTGCTTATAATTTTTTCTAGTTGTTATATATAGTAATACGGTAGGTCTTATCGATCCTCTTTTCCGACATGTCAACGTTAATATATTGGGTATTATTATTATTATTATAACTATATAAATATTTAATGATTATATACTTTAATGTTTAAATAAACTAATACTTAAATCAAATCGTATTAAGTTATAAAAATATAAATAATAAAATTAAATGTTAATTTTAAGTATTATAAATAATATAACATATTATGTAGTGAATTAAATAATCTATATTATTAAATAATGTATTAATAATATATATTAATTATGTATTAATTAGAAGAAGTTTATTAAACGAGTGGCAAAATATGAGTGATTGTATAAAATACTTATACCTCATGCTTTATATATTAGTATAGATATACATACATATACATATACATATACATATACATATACATATACATATACATATACATATACATATACATATACATATACATATACATATACATATACATATACATATACATATAAATAACATATATACATACATATATATATATATCATACATATATATATATATACATACATAATATATATAATACATATATATATATATACATACATATATATATACATATATATCTACTATATATATCATAATATATACATATATACATATTATACATATATATATACATATATATATACATATATATATATATATATATGCGCGCGCACACACCCAGGCGGCCTTTGTCCGGTAACATTATATTCATTTTAAACTGCATATAATTTAAAAATAAATATATGAAATTACCTTATGTTTTAATATAGTTTTATAATTTGAAGAAAAACAAACAAGTCGTGTAAAACACTACATTAATCCGTAAATAAGATTTTGGAAGAAAAAAAAGATGAAGTCCGTTCTATTTGGCCCAGGCCTAAAATAAACATATGACGTGATATTTACATGGCAATAACTTAGACTTTTCAATTTAATTTTTCCCTTCAATATATATTCAACCGATTGCGTCTTTTGAATAGACTCCGTCTCATCCAATTCCAATAAACTTTTAAGAAGTCCAATGTTTTGTTTGGAGACTTCTTCTTGATAGTATCCCCATGTCTTTTAATCTAGCAAATAGGGGTCTAAGAATACAATCCATCTCATGCACACTTTGTAGATTGGAAATTGAATATAATCATATGTTTTGTGGCTGTCCCGTAGCTGAAGAAGTATGGAGAGGATATCTTGGTGGACAATCCATCTCATTGCTTTATTTTTTGGTTCCATGCAACATACTTTTCGTGTGTGTATATATATATATATATTTAATTTTTAGTTACTTACTTTAAACTAATCAACCCCAAGAGAGGCAAACCATATCTTCTTTCAACCCCAAATACAGGAACCATTGTACTCCATATAAAGCTTATCAGTTCTCACACCACCGTTCACCGGAGTTGCAACCACAACAGCCTCCACATGACGGCTTTCACTCTCTTCCGAACCGCCGACACCCTCTCGCTCTTCGGTGCCACCTCATCGTCGGTTTCCTCCGGTATCTTCTTCACTTCAGTTTGTTTTTACTCTTCATGTTGCGGCAGTGTATGGTTGTGAGCTTGTGTTGGTTGCTAAAAGCTATGAATATGTTTTACTTTCACTTTTTAGTTTGGCCGTTAGTTCTGAAAGCTGAAATCTTGTATTTCTGTTATGCTGAGATAGAAGGGATTGAATTGTAGAAGGCATTTTTAGGTTTCTATCTATATGCAACGAACCAATGATTTTCAGCTTGTGGTAGGAATTATGGAGTTCCTACTTTCTATATGCTTGAAATTTAGGTTTTTAAAGGTCTACACTGGCTTGCTATATAGTTAGCATCATGACTTGTGATTTTGGATTGAAAAACTGATGGAATACATACACTTCAAGAGGGGAAATGATATGTTTCAAAAGCTTTTTATGTACATAATGGGCCATTTGTACAAGAAGCTTTTATGTTGGGCTAAAGGAAAATGAAATGTCTATAAAATTCTGAAATTCCCTACCATTTACCAAAGATACAGTCAGGTCATGATGGGCTCATCATGCTTAGGTGTATAACATCCATTTCGACATTTCATCACCTGGTGTGTATTATGGCTGTGCAGGTCCCTCCAGAAACAGAAATCTGATTAACAGATATGCATTATTTTAGGAGTTTTTGTTCTTTGAGTTATACTCTAATATTTTGCTCATTTTAAAATCGACCTTTATGTTATCGTCCCCAGTCATTTCTCTATTATTTCTTTCCGTAGTGAACTTGGAAAGTTATCATCGTTGTGTTTCTTCACTTTATGACCAGTACCAGTTAATTTAGAATGTAATCATGGAAAGATGTTTGCATACACCATATTATTATTTGAAACTCCAGAAGCAAGTTATCCAATGTGATTGTCTTCACATCTTTAGAATCTTTTAGTCCTTATTCCTGTTAACACAACCTCACTTCTTATGAATTCAGGACCCAACTTTCCTTCCCAGAGGCTCTTCTTCTGCCGGGCAGAGACCGGTAAGAAGTAAAGTTCATTAATATCAGATCTTTTTTAATTGTTTTGGTCCAAAATATTTTTGGGTGGCAAAATCTTTTCTTTATTTATGATTTTGTTATGGGATCCAGAATACAACTGAGGGGGTATGCTTTCTTTTGCTGTTTTGTTATTCTGAAATCTTGAATTTGTGATCGATGGGCTGTAAGCTTAGTAAATGTGCCTCCAAATCTGCTATTTCAGAAAGAGAAGAAGCTAAGGCAGTGTTGCACTTGTTTTTGACAAACCAAGGCATGAATCGTGTAAGTGCAGCCAGAAGATGAAAAAGCTGGACCCTTTTCGTTGATCACCTTATGTCAAGACTTCACACTGTCTACAAAACCCGATATCTAGTAGGTCTGATTCCTCTGCTATTACTTCTTTTTTTCAATTTTCATAGTTCTGAATAACAAGCTTTTTGGTAGGTGTTAATGATGCGCCTAATTTTTCTATTCCTTGCAGGACGAGAGCTCACTACTCCTGAAATCAGAGATGCTCTCATCCCTTACCTAGAAGAACTCGTTGAGGAGCATGGGGACAGTGTTGTTGAGTACTAGAATACTTCCAATCCCACTAGTCAAAGAAAAATCAGAGGAAGCTGTGCAAAAACCGTCTCCCAATGTTATTGAAACGTCAACTACTCCTGTTTCTACAGTTTTCAAACCCACCACCACTCTAAAAAACCAACAACCACAACACGTGCATAATATTGGTGATACACCAAATCTCCCTCCACATGTAGTTTACCTTGAAGAACTTGGCATGGAGCGTGATGTCATTAAGGAAGTAATTAGAAAATCCCCGCATTGGGTTACTACAGTTTGGAAGGTAAAATTAAACCTGTTGTCGAGTTCCTTCTTGACCTCGGTATACCAAAGTCAGATATCCCTGTGATTTCAGTAAACGCCTCAATTATGTGGTATAGTCTATCCGATAACTTACTCCCGACTATGGCATTTCTAGAAGATCTGGGGGTTGACAAGAAAAAATGGGCAAAAGTTATTCATAGGTTTCCCCTCTTCTCACTTATAGCAGATAAAGTTACAAGCAACCGTGGATTATCTTTATGAAATGGGGCTTTCTTCTCAAGATGTGGGGAAAAGTGCTAACACGCTACCCGTCCATCATAAGTACAGTGTGGAGGAGAAGCTACGGCCCACAGCTGAATATTTTTTCTTCAATAGGTGTCAATCCTGCGGTTCTTATGTCTCGATGTCCAAAGCATTTGGCCTTAGCATTGAGTCAGTTTGAAGCCGGTTCCGGTTTTTCCTGCAGAAAGGATACCATGCTGCTGATTTTGCACTAATGGCTTCCAGATATGGAGCTCTTTATACTTTTAGTGTGGAAGATAACTTGCTACCGAAATGGGAATACTTTTTGACCATGAATACCCGAAAACCGAATTGGTTAAGTTTCCTCAGTATTCGCGGTACAGTTTGAGGACAGGATTAAACCGCGTGAAATTGTTAAAAAAGTGGGGTGAGGTTGCTTTTGAACCAGGTGTTGTCTCTTTCAGATGAGACTTCAACAAACTTGTGAAGAGAAAAGTGAAGAAAGAATGCTTGTGCTTGATTGGTGATATCCCAGATGCAATAATAACTGATGATCCAGTATGCAGTGCAATAGGTATGTTTTGCTTTGACATAATACATTAGAGCTGATGAATGTTGTAGCTTCTGGGCAATTACATTATACATTTATACTGTCATTTGAAACTTCATTTAAGCTCTTCTATCATTTGTGTTTTATTTTTAGGCTTGTTTATGGACCATGTATGTATGTAACACAGTAAAGAAGTTACATTTAATACTAAAGAAGTATCAGTAATTAGTTTTTTGACGTCAGTATTTTATGAAAACCACATTTGTGAAAACCTAAGGTCGTCCTAAAGGTTTGCTTAGAAACATTGGGATACACCAATCAACAAGTACATCCAATTCATTAAATGTTTGTACCTGATGAAACAACAGTTAAATGACATTGGGAATTGTCTTGGTAGTTTCAATAGAGATGGACACAAAAGTGGTTTGGGTTTTCAAACTGGTTCAAAACCCGACCTGGTATTGCCCCAAAAACCAGTTTGGTCCAATCTGGTTCCAACCGCCAGTCCTACAGCGTTTCCTCCCCGCTCATTCAAACCGAGCGGTTACCGAACGGTTTAATTTTATAGCCTTGCTAGCGGTAATGTTACCGTTCTTTTGATCGTTTGAGCCCCTTTTTTTACCATTTTTGGTGTTTTTTTTAACCATTTTACTCTCTTAGTTAGTATAAATATGCAGTGGTGTTTTGGTTTGAATTACAACTTAAACGTTCTTAACTCTCTAAAATCTCAAAAACGCTAATACTCTCATTATGGTGGAAAAAACAAACTCTCAAATGAATTTTTGTTATATTGTTGGTTTAACTTTACACTTTTTATAACAATAAATTTTAAAAAGATATAAAAAACAGGTTTTTTTGTGTATTTGGACGTGAAGCGGCTGGGAACTGACCCAAGCCGGTTGCTCAAGGATTCGGATTTTTCTCCTCCAACCGGTTTAGAACCAAACCGATTTAGCCTCAACCAGCTTTGACTCCCTCTGACCAAAGTGGTTCAGTAGGGAAAAAACCCAGTTTGTGTACCTCTAGTTTCTAATGTTTGGGGTCTTATTGTTGACTTTAGTCTAGGCTTAATGAATACTTGTGTTATAAGTTACAACTATATGTTGAGTGGTTTCTATAGGCATATGACGTGTTTTCTCATGATTTTAATTCTTATTTATCTGTACCTTATTTTGCCAAGGGTGTCATTTTATTAGGTTGATAGGTTAAATTGATGGACCTAAAATGACTTGCATATTTATTCTTCTTAAAGTCATAATCTAAGCTGGGCACACTTAAAATTGTATAAGACCTATGTAAGTTGTTTATCGGAGTAAAACAATGTGTTTGATACCAGTTGATGGGTTCTAGTTAGCTAGAAATGGGTTAAAATGGTGGAGGAAATTAAAGGCTCTGCAAATGAAACCGGTAAGGGATTTGATCTAAAACTAGCGAGGCCATTGATTGTGATTTGGGGAGGAGATTCAAAAGACTCACCGGCTAATCGTTTCAATGAAGCGGAGGGTAAGGAACCGATTAGTTCAATTCAGGTATAGTAGGCGAGGGGAGGGACACAGAAAGGAAGTGTGTTACAAAATGGGAAAATGATCTTTTACCTCAAAGAGATGTTTTATAAATAACAGAGATTATAGTTACTACATATGTAAAGATTAAGTAGACATTTATAGTTGGTGCCGTTGATCCTTGTAATTTAATCTAAAATTGAATTTGGTCTCATATCTTTAAACCCTTATCTATTAATTTCTCTTTCTCTTTTAGTTTAAACACTTATTTTCGTTAAACCTAAATGTTAGTGTATGGTATTTTTGTGTTATACATTTATTTAGTAGTGTTTATTCCCTCCCTTGCTTTGTCCTCATCCAACTTCTTAATATCACCCTCATCGACTTATATTTCAAAGTTTCACCTATTAAATGCAAGACCTACTTTTTTAACAACATAAACAAATATACATAAAAAACACGACCAACTCAAGTCAAGTCGAATACGAAATACATCACAAGGAGAGGGTTTTCATGCCAGTTACGCCCTTGCAATTAACTCTACGATTCCTATAAACAAACCAAAGACAAATAATTAACGATCAAATCAAAAAGTTATTCTCCTCTCAAAGAGGTAGATTGAATCTCTTATTATGAAACCTCCAAATACCCATCACGAAGTAAAACAAATCGTTTTTACCAAATCCACTTTCTTTCTTAACAACAACGAAGAATCAAGATAATCCATAATATCCTTTGGACTATCTAGAGACGACCGATCCAAATCAAAACCACATACAAACTAAAATCCAAACTTTGTTTGCAATCTAACAAGAAACAAAGATATGCGATGAAGACTCCACATCACTCGAGCATAAAGCCTTTTTAACTCAAGTTTAATACATTCCTCAAATTTGTTTATTTTTCTAGGGACATAGTTGTTCCCCTAGTGGGGTGAGAACCAAGTGGAAGAGTAACACGATCAATCACATTCCTCGTCCCTTTCACAGAAAATCGTGCATATCCTCCACCCTCCAACCCATAAATCTTCATCGTCCGAAGTGGAACACTGAACTAGAACTAAGGAACCGACTAGATTTCTCGACATCTTTAGACATATCAAATTAAGTAGTCTCTAAAATCTAGAGGCAAAAGAAATGTCTCCCATCTAAGCATCCATCCAAAAACTTTTTTAGATGATCCATTCCCTACTTTTATTTCTAGTAGAATTTTCATCGTTAAGAAGATTCACAGCTTTGGCAATATGATTCCAAACACATATACCTTTAGACGAAGCCTAGAAAAATTCATTCAAGGTCGTACGACAAGAACTAAATCCCATTTCAACCAAGGCATTTTCCTAGTTATCATCACCACCCAAAAAACCGATCCAAAAGATTCTAACGTTCTCTTTACCTTAGATGGCAAAAGGAATAGAGAACAATAATAAGCATTAATTGACATAAGAACTGATGAAATTAGAACGACAGTTCGTCAATAAACAAAAGATTAGCTTTCCACTTAGAAAGCCTCTTCTTGAATCTTTGAATAATGGTATACCAACTAGAAAGACGAATCATATTAGATCCAAATAGGAATACCAAGGTAGGTGAATGGAAATCGATCGCTTTACACCCCCAAGAACTTGGCAAGCCTATCAATCTCCCGATCATCAACAATCACCCCGAAAAGACTTGATTTTTGAATCCAATCTGCTTATTAATAACTTGATTATTACTTTCCAAAAAGACTTGATTTTCAACACCCACTCAAAAACGCAAGACCTACATTAGTTAACTTGATTATTTAGCTACAGTCGTAAGCCAAGCCCTTAATGTATCTTTCATGAGTTGAGCACTCCTAAGCCACTATGACTATTTATATCCTAAGCTGCTGTAACTATGAATACTAATGACTGTATGCTCTTATACATACAAAAGTGTAGATACATGTAGTAATCAACACACGCATATTGATTATGTTGTCTAATACATCATGTAAATATTCCTACATCTTGGATACAACCAGACCTAATCCACAGCATACTTCCCATTGTTAATTGTTAATCTGGTAAAGTTGTATACATGTGACAGAACTATAATTTACTATAAATATATTTAATGAACCAACTAATATATTATCCTATAAATTTATAAATATGATAAAAGCTAAACCACGATGAAATTCCATATTCATCATTAAAGTTGAATGAGGACAAATGGTTTAACAATGAAAGACAAAAGTTCTCATTTATTAACATTTGGGTCTAAAAGAAAATAAGAATCTTAGACTAAAAAAAATAGAAATGAAATACTAAAATCATATCTGCAAATTTTAAAAAATAAGAATCACCAACTCTAAAATTTACTATTTTTTTTTTCTAATATTAACAAAGAGATGTTGGGTACATTATTTGATGACGGCTATTTAATACCTCGTCAATTTTGGCCTACTTTAAGATGTGTTAAAACAACCTATCCACCTCAACATTTATATA